>JAGXCT010036723.1:41009-123029 GCA_022495035.1 Philopotamus ludificatus | reverse complement strand
GTAGATAGTTGTGTTTCATTTCTGATAAATTCTTGGTGGCTACCCCCCCCCTCCCGGTAGGGGTTGGGAGGTGATAAATAGATATTCTAAATTCCTGTGTAATTCGTAGGAAAGTTATATATATATTTTAACATATTTTTATCATTATTTTCAGATATGATTAGAATTTCCGTTGAAATATGAAAAATTTATGCGAAATACGAGCCGAATCTCCTGATATTTTAATTGAATACAATAAGACACATTTCTCATATTACTATGATAAAATGGTGATAGATCTTGAATAATATCTCCGGCATAGGATGTCGGATTTGCAAACAACCAAAGAAGATTTCATAAGCGGCGTGGACGTCGAAGAATGTGGCAAATCGTTACGGTATATCTCTATTCATATATTTATATATATATCATCGTATTGTTTCTTAATAGATCTATTTTTTTTTTATTAATATCAGAGTGGCTTCAAATACTCCACATCTTATTAGTCTGGGTTGCGATAGATTAAGTACTTCCGTTACTATACATCCTTTGAGACAAGGTAAATAAATGAATATACATCGTTATGTTATTGTGTTTATAATTATTTTATTATCGTTATAGGTAGAGTAACGTTAGGATCAAATCCTAATTCGGATATAATTCTTCATGGTACTGGTGTACAGTCAGAGCATTCAAGAATTGAAAACTCTAATGCGGTAGTTACACTTTATCCCGTGTCCGGTGTCACTACTGTCGATGGTGTTAAAGTGGACGTCCCCATTCGTCTGTCTCAAGGTATATTAACAGATTGCATTTTGTATATTTTACTTGAATCGATATTTAATTTTTGAATATATTTTAGGATGTATGATCGGCATTGGACGCTCAAATTATTTACGTTTCAATCATCCAGCAGAGGCTAGTTTAATGAAATCGGTTTTACCTAATACTAGAATTTCGATGGCGCCAATACAATTCTTAACAAATGATAGTTATGACGTGACAAAGCAGCAAGAAAACTTGATGCCTATCAATCCGACATATAATCGTTCTTCCGACGTAGACCAATCAAATGAAATTGAAAAGTATGAACGTTTGTTTAACAGTTTAAGCGGAGTTTTGCCATATAAAGGGCAAGCGGCACTCGAGAGTGAATTAGATATGATTAATAAAGACATCGGCAAAAAAAAGCCTCCAGTCGCACCGAGAAGAATGTTTCGAGATTTGGATCAACTATCAAATTCCAGTAGCTCCGATCAAGAAGTCGTCAAAGGCGAAACGATTCCAAAGACTAACAGCATAATGTCCAAAGTATCAAAATTTGAATACTACGTTAAAAATTCCCAAAGGGGAACAAAAAATGTTGCAAGTAATGAAATATGGTCGCCAAAGGTTTTCTCGGCCAATTCCCTCACTGTAAACACACCTGCGACGGATGTGCTAATTGGAAAAAATTATCCATCCTCGTATACGGCCCCTAATAAAAATATTCAACCTCAAATCTTAACTCCGCGTACGATATTTTTAAACGACAATAACGCAGTCGAAGCTCGTAATTGTTCATACACAAATGTCACCATTAAAAATCAAACTGGAAAAATTGATCAAATTACTAGAACTTTTGACGGAAATAGGTATGTACACTGATTAACTATTTTAATTATTCTTATTTAACAGTAATTACATTAACATTATTTTAAGGAATCCTAATGCGGCTTTAAATTATTCTAATTATTCAAATTCGAACGAAACCAATACAAATAGAACAAATTTTAAAATGCAAACGCCCTCACCTAGTTTTAATAGAAATCCTGTGTTTAATAGCCCACCATCAGATGCGAATAAACCTTTTTTCATCACTCCAAATTTAAATTCGACTCATCAACAAAATCAGGTAAATTTATTTATGGTACATTTTAAAAATATACCGATTCTTATTATAATTTTATTATTTATGTTTTGGCAGCATATTGATAATCAAAAGATGTTAGAGCAAGCTCGAATCGATGAAATCCTCAACATGTGTGCTGAATATGAAAAACAACATGCAATGGGTATGTTATTTAAATTATTATATTATTTTAATTCATAGCTTTAATGCAATATCTTAATTTTATTTAAAAATATTTTATTAGGAACTCCTACTACTCCGACAGAAAAGAAAACACACAATAAAATAATAACTAATGGATCGCTACCTAGAGGAATGATAATTCAGAATAATCCTAATAATATACCCGGAAACGACGGATACTATAGGTTAGTTTAGAATACATTTATGCAGTTTTTCCTAGATGCATTGTAATTCTTATTGATAATTTATTTTTAGGATTGATAATGTCCAGAACATGTCACCGACTCCTCAACACATTTCAAATACGCCGAATACGTCAAAATCTAGTCAAAATGCAACTAATAATTATGGAAATTACGATTCTCTGCCATCGAGTAGGACTATGGAGAATTACACAATTACAGAAAATAAAGCAAATGATTATAACAAAGGAAATAGACAAGAAAATTATGTGCAAAATAGCAGGCAGTTTCCAATAACCGAGCTCTCCAGTCCTGTTATGATAAGAAAAATAGCGAGAAATGCTCAAAATACTTCAAATTATATTGCAAGCCACGATAGAAATCCCAATTCCAATCTCAATTTGAATATAAAGAACGCAAACGCTGGAAAAAATGTATTCAGTCCATACGAAAACATTACCATACAGGGTCAAGGATTGTATTCACCGAACGGTTACATTCCTAAATCGCCAAATTCGAATAGTCCCCGTACTCGAATCATAACTTCGTTTGCCCAAAAAAAAGCAGCACCTCCACAACATTTCATTTTTCCATCGCCGCCTCCGATCGATAAAAACGATCATACTATGAATAATTTTACGAGTGCCAAAAAACATTTTGATTTAATCGACGATATTCCCATGATCGACGATACTAATTTCGCTAATGAATTAGAAATTAGAATATCAAAATTAAAGCCAGAAAACAGAGAAAGAGCTAAGGAATCGCTAGATAATTTTATCATAGAACCATTAGAGAATGTTTTATGCGGACAGAGAAGAAATTTTGAAGAAATCAAACGAGATCTCATTGCCGGTATACCCGAGTTTGATGCATTTAATGAAGATCTTGCTAATAATCTCATTACACCGCCAAATACCTATTCTAATAATAGAGAAACTGATTTACAAGCCGTGTCAAATTCTTTGTACGATTCTTCAATAACAGAAGTAAAAAACAGTATTTCGATCGATAAATATTCGCCACATCACGAAATTAATAAAAATACTTCTCCGGTGAGTATCAATATTGAAAGATCAATTATGCATAACTTTGAAAATCATACGAATAATATAGCAAATCAAAATATTTGCGAAATAAATAAACAAAATGTCGAACATAAACCTAAAAATAATTTAATTAATAAAAATGATCAATTCATAACGATGGAAAAGTATGCAAACGAAGTTCAAGCAAGGGAAGATTCTATCAACATCGAAAATAGTAGACCCGTTAATAAAACCGTGGATGAATCCAAAATTGTGGCACTAGAGAAAAATTCTGAAATGAATCAATTAGAAAGTTTATACAGTAAAAGAAAGCAAATCATGAATGATATGAAAGAAACTAAAACTGACATTAACGATATTGAATTATCAATGAAGCAGGTAAATCATATTTCTTTTTTTTGTATTTTTACTTATTTTTTTATTAAATAATACATTTACTTTTTTTTATTTTTAGAGTGAACTTGATTTGGATGATTTTGAAATACGTATAAAAACATTAGAAGAAAGAATCGAAGAACATAAACAACAACGGGAGAATGAGATAGAACTCGCGATTGTTTCTGAAACTGAAAAAAGTAATTTTAAAGACTCCCAAGAGGAAAGACAAGCAAACATGAAGGAAATGCATCGAAGATTGGAACAATTAGAAGCCTCCACTGAAGAGTATGTTTTTATATTATGGAATATTTAATTTATGACGCGAGTTATTACATGAAATATTTATTTTAGGGCTGAAAGTGATTTTTCTAAAGGTGTTACAACATTGGATGTTTTACGACAAACACAAGAATCATTAGAAAATGAAAGAAAACTTTTTGAAGACATGGAGTTTCAATATTTAGAAAAAGAATCTGAATTGTAAGTAAAAAATATGTTTTTGTGCATTTGAACGCAATATTTTTATCATATTAATTTGTGTAATATTTTTTATGTGTTTCAGTTACAGTCGACTGTCCAAAGAACAAAATGTTTTACAAAATGACCCATGGGGAACATGTAAAAAAATTGAGAGGCTAGAAGAATTTATCCGTGAACTCGAATGTGAATATAGTTTATCGAAAATAAATCTTAAAGAAAGTAATGATTCTGAAAACCCTCATTTAAAACATCTCTTAGACAAATTATCTACTTTAGAGAGTAATTTGCACGATATTAACGAAGAAATAAATGAAAAGAAAAAGAAGATTGGTATTTTCCGTATAAACGAAAACAATGATATCGAAAATCGTAAGGCTAGAATTAAATCTGGGGATTTCTCTCCGCCTACGTCAGATGACGATGACATGAATGAAATTAAATCAAGAATTAAATCTATAGACAATGGCATTTCTGATAATACATTAAAAGATAATAATACTGAAATCAAGAACAATAGTATTATTCAAAATGGCAAAAATATCGATGATAACGATGATTTTGAAAATATTCTCGTATATCAACATCTCAATTCTACGAAGTCTGATGATGATAGTGTATTAAAATCGAACATTGATCAAATGTCCATGAGTATGATCGTTGAAACTCATTCTAATCTACAAGATATGTTTGAGGAACGTAATGGATACAGCCGTGATAATTCTATTAGCCCAGAAAAATCAAACGTATCAGATTCTTCTGAGACTGTTGAAAAAAAGGGTTTCTGGGAGAGAAACTTTGATTCCCTCAACAGACTCAAATCTAAAGACAAGAAAAATAAATCGGCCAAAAATCAAGATTTAATGTCCCAAAGTTTTAACGAAAATCTGTTTTATAATAACGATAATATTGAATCTGAATATGGATCTTTCGATAAATCCAATAGTTTGAAGAGACATTCAAAATCAAAAGAAAACGGAAAATCAAAATCGGACGACTCCAATAAATCAAAAATTTCATCATTGTCTAGTTTAGGTAAAATTATACGACGGGATTCTCTCGGAAAAAAAAATAAAGATGCATCTAAACGAGCGACAAACGATAAAGAAAATGTTAATATCGATTATGGTGAAAAAATTGACGAGAATTTAAAAGAACAAGATCAAAAAAATGGTAAACATCGGTATTTAAAAAATGCGAAAACAGGTAGTACCGATAATAAATATACGAGCAAGTCTTCAAAGGTGATGCAAAACCATAACACGTCGAATGACGGGAAAATATCGAAAGAAGTAATAGAAGCTCACAACCATTCACTGGATAGTAAAATACGCAGTTTGGAGGCAAAGGAATATCAATCAAACAGTTTAAATAATACTATTTCTATTTGTGAAAATATAAGTAAAACAACATTCAGAAAGAGTGCTGGCGACGAAATCAAAAAAAAATATACAGATGGCGGCATTAAATTCTGTGATAATGGTAAAATTCCATCACAAGACGATATCGATAGAATATCCAAAGTAGCCTTAGATTCGCCAATATTGACAAATAACGGCGATATTAATACGCTCGGAAGAAAGACGCTCGATAGTTTAAGAGAATTGGAAAGAAATAGAGTAGCAATGTTGGAACAAGAAGGTAAATAAATATAAATAAATACATAATATTAGAAGGACCGGACGAAAATGTCGAAAAAAATTATATATTCATTTTACGTCGATACAATGTATTCTGCTTCGGTAGACCCAACCTTCTCTCATCTATTTTACAAATTTTTAATACTTAACTTTACTGTTAGATCTACTCGAGGGGTAAATTTTGCTACCTGCTCCTTTAAAGTCTGTGATGATAACATCATTGGTTCGAATATAACACCGACTTTTCGTCTCCAGTCATAATGTTGATCACTTTTTTGCTTAAATCTTCACATATGTGCTTATGTTCTGCTTTGGTCTCAGCCGTTAGATCATATGGTATCCATATGACCTGCTTTACGATCTTACCGATTTTTTTCAGATGTAACTAAATTTTGAGTATCCAAGCTTATCAGCTAATTGTGATATAGTCAGAGTTAGATTTTATGTGATTTTTGTAGCCATTCACAACTTTCTCACTACAAAAGTTGTTTTTTTAGATTAAAATCATCACTTGTTTTAACCATCTTTGGCATTAAACAGACAGTAAATTTATTTATTTATTATGTATTTAAGTGGCATATTAACCCTGAGTATGGTCTGCCACACCTGAGTATGACTCCCCGCCTTCAGCCATTACGATGTTACGATCAGATGGACGCTCTCCGGGCTATCTTGGCTCTTCAATACGTGGTCAACACCGCCAGCCAAAGCCCGAACCGAAAGCTGTCACGTTGTGGGATTGGTACCGAATAATAATCAGATCCAGGTTAGGCCACCCAGATGACTCACGGGTCTGATCGGATGCTACGGGCACCTCCTGTAGCACACACGTCACTGAATTGGCCTGGATAGCGGCCTGGCTCCTCATAGCTCCGTAGAATCCATATATTTGAACTATGATTGTGCCCAACCGCTATCGCCGCCACGTCTGATTCTGACACGCGACAACACTCGACTCGAATAAACTCGAGTAAAGCATTCTTAAACTGATTAATAAAACCCAAATAATGTTTTGTGGGACTAAAGACTGGATCACAACGGATAGTTAAAAACGCCTATGCATAATACAACATTTTCGTCCGATCCCTCTAATTTATTCATTTTATAAGCAAATACTATAATTTTTTTATTACTCAGGTTGTCAATTGATTGAAAATGAAAGAGAAAAGATGTCCGAATTGAAAAAACGCATTCAGAATGAAACCACACTTAAATGGAACGAAAATCATATGAAAACTGCAAGGAACGAATCTCAGGCAGCGTACGACGCTGATATAGCAAACAATTCAACAGATTCGGCTTATTCCGAGATGATGAATAGAAAGGACGAAGCAGAACAAAGCATCAACGATGATCTATTTAGAAATTCGTTAGACTGGTATGTATTAATTTTTCAATGCTAATAATACTGTACTCCTTTTGTGATTGCTACTATTTACGTGATTAATTACATCATGCATCACGAATGACTCAATTTTTTTTATGAATCATTCTACGAATAGTGTATTATTAATTCATGTTGACGGTGCGGACGATCTAGTTCCGCAGTTTATTGAGAAATTATCATTGATAAGTTAGAAATTCCCTTTTTTGATAAACACATACATATATGTATATATTTATACAAACCTAATGCACCAAAAGATAAAACTAGAATCGGCTCATTATCTGCTATATATATATGTATACTCGTATCTTATCTGTGTTATAAATATTTTTATCTTATGGCAATATTCTGTTGCCTTTAATAAATCGTGAACATATTTCAATTGGTTGTATCGGAATTTATTCGTCAATAACGGTATGGTTTGCAGTAATCTTTTGTGCTGGTCAGTATTTTTGTTATGCCCTTTATATAAACCTTATTTTTATTAATATATTATCAATATTTTTGTCCTTCAGCTCCAGCTCCATCATCATAGAAGATGTCGGATCACCGGAAAAGGTATTTATTTATTAATTTTATATTAACGTTTGACAAAAAATAGTAAAGCATTCTATAGAGTGAAATACCGGTTTTACGTGCCCAGAATTCACGTTTTCCCTTTATTTGCGTACAATTTCTATAGTCCGTTAAATTTAGTACATTAAATAACTGCGTTTACGTTTTTATTTCCCATATTTTGCATCTGAAATATTTAAAATTTAAAGAGGTATACTCGATCTATCAAATTCCGACAAAAGACGATGCTATGAGGTTTAATGAGGGCCCTAAAAGTTATTTTACTAATATTGAAGATGAACCTAAATGTAAATTTTTAATCGATTTTTAGCATCGAAAAGGCTTTATGTAAAAAACCCAAAAATATTTACTAAACTGATTTGTGTGATTTAATTTTTTTTTTATTTTTTAAAACCCCCCAAACCACATTTTCCCTCTAATTACATTTTTTGTCAGTCCTTTCAACAACAAAAATATGAAGTTTCACTGAATATTGTTTTAACTCGGCAAATAATGAATTTCGAAGATGTTCTATAACAGTCAGAGTATGAATTATGTGTACTAACTATAGAAGATAAATTTATTCAGACGTATGTATAATATATTACATGTCGCTGAAAATAAATTTACGAAAATATTTACGCTACCATTGTAGTAACATTTTGTTATGACAGCTCATAATTTTTTTGAATTGCAGTACTACAAAAGCATTCGACACAATTTATACATATAGAATTTTTTAATGTAAACAAGAATCTTGAAATAAAACAAGAAGTAGATGCTTATAACCTAACATAACATAAGAATATCACATTTTTGTTATCGTTCAATAACATTCTTAATATCATCCGTATGAATTATATTAATTTGGTAAAATTATTTAACTTAAATATAGTAATAGCATTTAATACAATAAATATTGTAAAAGATCAATATTATCTATAATATTGATCATTTTAACGTGTTTTTTTTAAATGGATTATGCTAATGCATCCGATTATACATACACGTGTATGTAAAACCGTGATGCCATTTAAAATGTTTATTTCAAAACATATTGAATGAAAAACATTAGTAGCATTATGATTCTTGTGTAAATATTTATTCATCGTCTAAATTCTTGGCATGTCTTTCAGAATGGCACTGAAAACTTCACAATACGAATTTTTCGATAAATTTTTATCCTAATAATATTTATATATATTCCGGTTTATTGTAATGTTACCGAAATGAATATATAGAAATACATTCTGTCGCCATTAATCAAATCTGACGTTTACGAAACCATTTGTTTGTAAACACGCACTCTAATTGCGTTCATAAACCTCAATAATATTTATGCTTACGATTTATTGTGGTTTTGCGAACACGGTATATATAAACTGCGAAATTTGTTTTTTTTTTCAATAACAGATGACAACTAAATTAAATCATTTACGAGTTAATACGCCTTCGATCATTATTTGACTCGACCAGCCCGCATTCATAAACTATTTAGGTTCAATGGATTAAAATAAAGGTTAACTCATTCAATTTATTGAATTCGATTTGCTTGGACTTTTGCTTCAATCAACAATTACATGCTTTCGAGTCGTTTTTTCTTTTTTCTTCTGGTATCATATTCAACTTACGTAGGAATGCTTTAATTTTGATTTAGAAGATCGAAAGACATGTCCTGGTTGAATGTGCTCTCTTCTTCGACGTAACCTCCCAGGATTCATATTTCAGCATCTTTCAAACTCACCCAGTCTTTTTTGTGTATTTTTCTCTGGATCGTGCCCATCTGGTTAACTGCTTTTAATTAAGTCTCGTCCTTTCGTTTAATATTTAGTTTTTTTCCTTTTCCGTTTTTTTGGACCACCTCTCGGATTCGTCTCAAAGCATTCTCAGAAAGACAGCCATGTTTTCTTGGTATTGCTAACACGCGTCTCTTCTTTTGTACCCATTGCTTCCCCGGAAAATTCGCTTAGCGTCTTCCACTGTTGGTCTCTGTCCAAGAGAAGTTTTCGTATAACTTCCATAGCCATTGTTTCTTCTCCTCGTCCTTTTGTGCTTCGCTAAACCGCATACAGTATAATAAGGTTTGCTCTGCGGTGTCCTGAGGATGTCCGCATGCGTGACACTTTGGAATAGCCTTCTTTCTAATTGGGTAGAAGTATTTTTCGAAACACTCGTGTTCTATAATCAGCTGTTAAAGTTTAAACCCTACTTGTCGGCAGTTTTTGAATCAAGAATCGATGGGGTTAGCCTTTTGGGTCCATTTTCTCTTTGTGACATCATCTCAGCGATCCTGTCACCTTTCCATTGGCCGGAAGCGCACTCTTTTTCGGTGCTGTTCCTCTTCGCGTTAGATTCTCGTCTGGTGCAGTCAAAGAGCTCCTTTTGCTCTTCTGCAAGTAAGTCTATTGGCAGACCGGCCTACCAACACCTAGTTTTCTAACACTGTCCAGTACGCCGAGATCAATCTCAGCGCACTCTGCCTCTGTATTCTTGTGAGATTTTTCTTCGATCTCTCGATCTTCATGGCTATAGCCCACATTGGTGCTCCGTACGAGAGTATGGACCGAACGAAATTTATGTAGAGCAGTCTTATTTTCTGCTTTAGGGTTGGCCGCCTTTCCGCCCGCTTGAATAGTGTGTTTTCTGAAGTTCAACTTTTCATCAATCTGAAATCACAAGTAACTTAACGATCGACCGAAGGGGGTCGGAAAACCGTAATTTTTACGTTCGGCTGTAGTTTTCATTATTTTTGGTCGTGTGAGGGTGAAGGTTGCCCGCTTCTTCCCCTGTTATCTCTTCTTCGACGCCATTACGATATAATTTAGCCCAATTACGGCATTCTAATAAATTCTAATAAATTCTCAGCATTCTCCAACCCAGCATTTTGGAAAGCTGTACCCAGTATTCGCATCGTCCTATCGTGGGCTATTCTTCTTTTGACATATAAAAACAGTAATTGGGTTATATATTTTCTAATCATTATTACAATGTCAAAAGAAAACATAACATTTAGCGAGGGCGAAGTTCACTCACTTCACTAATTATATTTGTAATAAAACCAATATTATTCAGTTAGGCGATTCTGCCGAATAAATAACGACGGCAATTCTGAAGAAATTATGCATTCTTAGACATTCTTATTTTAACTGAATCTTCAGCGTACATGGAAGATATCCTTTGTCCTCTTTATATTTTATAAAAATATCATTAAATTCTCTTCATTGCTGGTTCGTTTTTTTATTTAAACTTTTAAGGTTACTCCGCGTTTGATATACTTACGTTAAGTGATACAATTATTTTACTCCTACGTTTCTTCTCACTATACAATTTTTTAAAATTACATAGTTATGTTACATTAATTTAAACGACTGTCAAAACTGTCAAAAGTCACAAGTGATTCTCGTACAAATTGCATAACGACGATACACGCTTAGTGCAGTATTGTGTAATGCAGAACGGATGACTTACCACCAACTAGAATACCCGAAATACTGGGTCAATCTATTTCGTCGTTGTTTCATATTATATGTTTATTAATTGCATACACCGTTAGCACAAGGAGGACTCATTTGATCACCGGGCATCCATGAGTGGCGGTCGTCACCATGGCCATCAACAATAATCTAACGAAATTTTCGCATCAACAAATCGCGTACGAAAATGCATACAAAGTGCTGGTGACATGAATAGTTCGACGAATAATTAATTTTATTTTTATTAATCTATAAACTTTTTGTGCAACCCTCGTTTCGTGGACGTATAGAATCGTACTTCGACTTTTAAATTATGCAAATCAATTGTAATAACGTGCTAAATCAATAAAAAAAAATATATATATAAGTATTGTGTTGTGAAAATTTTAATTGTTCAATAATGTCTATTTGGATTACGTATGCAAGAAAAGTTAATAAAGCACCTGTACAGCGAAGGCAATCATATCCAAATGTAAGATGATAATTCGTATTGTTTCTGCATTTACAGTGATTTAAATACCAAATTATTTTTATTTTTAATAGCTACCTTGAACTATCACCATTGAATTGTAGCATAAAAAATGTTTTATTTAACCACAAATTCTAATAATATTAAATGCAATATTATCATTTTCGTATAATTAGTAAATGTATCTTTTCTATATTAAACGAATTTTTATTATTTCAGCTACGAAATTCACATTCAGATTCATACAACTCGTCGGCGAACGCCGAAGATGAAAGAAGCGGATCACGAAACGATCGACAAAGCTCTCCGATGACTCCGCAAGGACACACTTCTAGCAATGATATTCGACCTCTCAGTGAAATGTCTGATATGAGTAGCGATAACGGATGTAAGCTTTAACAAACGTTTTATTAATTATTCACGATACAATTTTATTTATATATATTATTCGCTCTTTCAGTATCACCACTAGTCGAAGGGAATAGACGATCAAGAAAAGCGTCTTCGAACTCTCTAAGCAGTCCTTTTGCAGTTAATCGTTATAGAGAGGACACTCAACGTCCGCTTACAAGATATCTACCGATTGAAAATGATGATCTTGATTTAAGACAACATATCGAATCTGCTGGTACGTATTACTAAATATTATTATAACCACATTTAATTATTATTAGTTTGTCAGAGTATAAAATTTGTTATCACCGATAAATAAAAAAATCACTTGAACAGGCGACAAGTAAACATGCCGTTAAGTCAGATTCATCTCAAAGTGCACATGAATTATCGTTGATCCAAAACGATAACCGTAAATGTTCGGCTGAGTAGTTGGACAAGGACAGCTGCCAAAACGAAAAGAAGCCAATGGTGGGTGTTTGGTGGTCTGGTGCAGGTGTGATGTGTTATAACTTCATGAAACCTGGCTCATCAATCATGGCAGAAGTATCTACTACAATTCTATACCAGCAATAATGAGAGCGGCGTGAGTACAACTTCGAGCTGTCCAGGAATTCACATATCTCAGCTCACTTATATTACAAATAACAATGAAACCAACTTAGAAGTACTAAGTAGAACTATGCTGGCAAACTGGTGCTTCATTGGACCTCATCAGAGTCAAGATTCCTCTTAAGTAAGACTAAAGTAAAGTTCTACATGTCCCTCATCAGACTCGTCCTTACATATGGGTCTGAATGTTGGGCTTTGACAAAACAATATTAGCGACAACTGAATATCCTGGAGAGGAGGATTCTGAGATAAATATTTCAAGCCATATTCGACGCCAGGGAATGGCGTAACGGGGAGCTGTACTGACAATACAAGGATATACTGGTCACAGCTGTCGCCAGAGTGGCCAGACTCCGGTGAGCCGGTCACATATCAAGGTTGCGGGACAGTCAGCCACAGAAAAGGCTTCTGATAACAAGCCTTCCTATCCCTGGAGAAAAGGAAGACCAAGGCTGAGGTGGTTGAAATGTCCCTTTGTGTGCAGAAGACACTGCAACATTGAAACTAATTGGAAGTTACTTATGGAGCAACGTGTTAGCAGACCGTATAAAATGAGAAGGGTGTTGGAAGAGGTCAGGACTCTACAATAGGGCTGTTGCGCCTATTATTACGATACTCATGATGGACTCCTATTCTATATTGCACGACAATGCTAGACTGCACAAATAATAGTGACAAAACTACAGGAGTTAGAGTTGGAAGTTCTTCATCTTTCCCACACTCTATATCTAGCGCCCACTAATTTCTTCCGGATTTTGAATAACTTTATCATAGGAAACCAATTTAATTCCGACACTGTTCTAAAACGGGCCTTCTAAGATTTCATTGACTCTGAATAAACATTTGTTTTTTTTTTCTACATGTTTTATACTCGACAACCTAATAAATGGATTATATTTTTTAAATAGGACATCAAGTGGATCTTTGCCCTCATATCTCCATAAATTCCACGTCATGCAAGGGTTATCTTCATAAGCTTGGCGCTAAATTTCATGGCTGGTCAAAACGGTACACTTATCTCTCTTTATAAACATAGATTAAATCAAATCGTTGAATAAAGTAATTGATAATATTGTTTTATCTTTGCAGTTGGTTCGTATTTGATCGATCGGCGAAAACTCTAATATATTATTCCGATAAAAATGAGAAAAAACCAAGAGGAGGAGCTTATTTTCAAGTATGCTTTTTTAAATTTAATAAAATATTTAAACAATAATTATCATTAAAACAATTAATTTACAGGTCATAGAAGAAGTTTATATGGATCATTTAAATGCATCGAAATCGCCCACACCGTCGACGACATTTGTAATAAAAACGCGACAAAGGCGATATTATTTAATGGCACCGTCGGGTCCAGCGGCTAGAATGTGGATCGACGTTGTCTTCACCGGCGCTCAAGGCTATACGGAATATTTACAATAATATTTCATCTAAAAATACTAACATTGTGCCTTACGTGTAGTAAATGATTTCATGTTGCAAATAATTTTTGTATTATTTCGTCACAAAATATTTTATAAATCATATTTATATTAATATCGAGTGTTACCTTATATTTTATATTGAAAAAATATAGCATCGTAAAATTTAATTTAATTTTAGTAAATCGAATCATTAATCATTTTATATAGCAATGGATTATTTTTGTAATCTATCCTACACGATTAATAATAAACCATACTATTATGCATGTAGTAATAAAACGCGTATCATATAACAGTTTTTTTTTTTAAATATTAAAACATTTATTTATAAGTTGAGTAAAATTAGTAATAAGACTTCGTTATTCCAAAGATAATGTTAATTATGTACTTTTAATACATTAACAATAGTTATGTAATTATACATTTTGTATGTATTATTAACAGGATTTATGCATGGCTTCGTATTTTCTTTAATTAGGAAATATTACGTTACAATAACATATACGCTTCATTTGTGTAATTAATTTAAAGCAGGTACATCTCAATAACAGTATTAATATTGATATAATAAGAATAATTTTTAATTATATATATTTAATTTACTAAAAAAAGACTAATAAAACACATTTTGTACTTTTATTTGCCGGCAGCTCATAAATTCATTTAATTTAGTTCTAATAAATCAAAAATGTATATGTTTGCACGTAGATAGTAAAACTATTTTATATTGTGTATTGATTTGTTATCAATTCCATTGCTAGAATTTTTTAACGGAATTAATTTAAACAATGTTTAATTATGTTTAAGACAATTATATGATATGTAACATATGGAAATTTTTATGGTAAAGTAGTGTTATCATTTATACAATTAATGAAAAGTCAAATATAATTCTTATTGCATTTTCATCTGTTTATTTTAATTTTATTCCTAAATCTTGTGGTGGACACATCAAGGACAAATGACATTGATTTAGAAATATTATTTTTTGCACAACTATTATTAAATGGAATTCTAAACGCTAAAAAAAATACAACCAATTTTAATTCTGGAATATTAACCAAAAAATCGCAGACGTAAACAACCATGTCAGGAGTGAAAAGGGTATCCGCTCGCGCCCTATAAAATTGGGCAACCAAACAACAAACGCGGGAGAGGATCGCAGGTTCGCCCTGAGCTGAAGCTACTCTAGACTCTGCCTAAAAGTCTTGTGCAGACGAAAGTCCCGACTGAAGCCCAACTCGTTGGACGCACAATTCTCACGATGAAGAATCCGATTCATCAAAGCTGCAAAAAGCAGCAGTCTTCTGCTGACACATCTGACTCAGTGGACATCGCATCATCGCCACACGCTGACTACCCTCGGGAACAGCCACGTCAGCAGCCATTGGATCGCCGCTACCACGTCACCATAAAGAACTGGACGCGATCACGACAATATTTACCGTTTAAATTTACAAGTGTATTTTCAGTCAATAAAAGTAAAAAATGAACAACATATAGAGTTAGATTAATTCATCTGTTGGGTTAACCCCTACAATCTCAATTTAAATGGACAATGTACCGATCCAATATGACATTAAATTAAAAAACCATGCTCATCTTTGATAAACAGATATAAGGGATAATATTTAGAAAATTAATTTAAATATCCTTTCAATTTTTTATAATAAATAATTTAAATTCAACTGAAATAATATTAAAATTTACCTGTGGTTCGACACTTGGGGAAATATTAATGTCAGAGACTCATTTCCTTCGCATCTCTAGAGTCTTTAGAATCTTTATCAAATTTTTATATGGATGAATGGCGTTTAGGAATCTTTGAGTTATGCCATTCATCCATCGTAGTTAAATAAATACATATTTTTTACTATATATACAGTTAAAACTATATCCGTACTTTTTATTCTAATTAATTGCTACGACATTAATCACGTTTATATATCTGATTATTTTATTTGATAGATAATTAATTTAATCTAAACAAAATCAACCACATATACTTTTCTGTATAGTTCGAGTTATTTATTTATATGCGTATACAAAAGGGCAAGGTCATTTTAATATAATATAAAAAAAAACTATTTTAATTTTTCTTTATGTTTAATAATTCTATAAGTAATAAAACTTATTGTGGTTTTATTTTATTCCAATTTGTTTCGCGTATGCGTTCACTTCGTGAACACAAGTGCAGATATGGTCAATAATATTGTTGTTAAGTGCGGCGATTAAATTGACAGATAGTCCTGTCATTTATCGTACTTCGGTTAGTCATTACGGTATCTGTTGTGAACAGATATCGAACCGATCACAATTATTTTAAGATTGTTCATTCCAAAATGATTTCCAAGTTGTGGCAATTTATAAAATATTGGTATTTCCGATACATGCTGGTGACTGAGCTATACATGGTGGAGCCTTGGGAGAGAGCTGTCATACGTATCCTTTTAAATAAAATCACATTTTTACATATTATATAAATGCATATTATTTGAAGACACTATTAAAAGAAATTAGATACATACCTTAATATAAATTAAATGTTATTGACCATAATAGGTCATATGTTATCAAAGTCAAATTACTTTAATTGTTACAATTGGAATATAACACAAGACCTCATGTAATTCATTTTAAACATAATAAATTTAAATATAATCGTTACTGTTAGGATTTTCTCAGTATGCGTTATATATTAAACAAATTAATAAATATACTCCTTGACTATATATTGTAGATTTCTTATTCCTCACGATATTCCTTGGATTTTGGTATTTCAATTACACGGTTTTGCTGAGCGGTGTGTCTAAATTTATTGGTTTTTCACATATAACGGATTATGCAAAAATACAAATTGCACAATGAATTTAGTATAATGTTTACGTATTTGTTATTAATATTATTGTTATGCCGAATAAAACAATTTCGATAATAATTTGAATAGTTGTCGATAATATAATGCTACAATGTGCACATTTTTTTCTCGTATAATTAAACTAATAATATTTTATTGTTATATTTCCATTTTTGTCTAATGTATTAAATACATTATCACAATATGCATATTCCTTACTTTTTTATAATTTTATTTGACATTGTCCACTTGAATATTAAATATATAAAAATATTTTAAGCTATCGATTGTCAATTATTTTATTTCTAATCATTTTATATTATAATCATATAAAACCTACTTTTATATCAATCAAACTATCGTCGATTGGATACAGAATAAAAATAAATAGTATTTTTTTGTTATCTGAAGCCATATTTGAAAATTATAATGATTCATTTGTTTTTTCCTTAAATAATTTATTTACTATACAAGGAAATTGAATTCTTGCAAGAAATCATAAAATAAATCTGCACTGTGTTCAATCGACGCCAAAATGAAAGGTCAGAGATAATGGTTAATCGTTAAAATCGATGAGAGCTTGTTGATCTTCAAAGGAATCTGTAGAGAAACACACAGGTTTGTTAGTAATAATGTATGAACGCAATGTGGATATGTTATTGATGATGATTTTCGACACAATAAAAAGGGGATTTATAATTTATTCGGATAGTTAATAAAGCTATGAGTCCGAATCAACTGATTAAAGTCAATGTTTACATTGATTTTGTTGATCCTCATACTGATGTCCATTTACAGTGTCAAGTGAATGTGAGGATCCGCTAATTATCAGAATAAACAACATGTCATTATTTTAGGTGATATTTGGTTGAATCAATTTGGAGATGACATTGCAACAATATCGTATTACTATATGATGATAATTCATACCTTATATAATTCCAGACAACTCGCTCAAACAAATCCTACTTTGATTTGTTTTATTAAATGTTTCACTCTCTAGACCAGTGATAATAAAACTTTTTTTATCTATATATAAATATTGAATATATCGAAATATCTCAGTTCCTTGATCGGCAACCGTTCGGCACGGGATAAGAATCCGATTCATCAAAGCTGCAAACCCCTACAAGTGCTTAAATGAAATATTCAAGTGGATATGCCCGCTACCGGTGTTTGCTATGATCTACTCAGCCCCGCATAAGATGTGTCAATTAGCTATTTGTATAACTTTTCGTTGTTGGAGTTACCTCCGCCCTTTTTGAACACTCAAAGAACATCATTAGTTGGCTACGTAATCTTCATACGGTTGATCCGCTAGCCTTACGGAGGAATGGATGTCTCTTTAGGCCGGCAGATCAGTCGTACACCTGATCGCTATACAAAAAACAGCCTCCGGGTGTGGCCTTGCTTCCATTCAAACGAGTTTCCTTTTTCCACTACAATAAATTATTTTTTATTGGTACGTTTTCATAAAAAAAATATGGAGGGGGGCGGTTATAGAGGTGCCAATTAAAGTTCTGCACACAGGCCCCGCACACTGTCGGCGCGCCACTGCCCGTTGCATCTCTACACCAATGCTGATGGCAGAGATACTACCGACATTAAATCAGGTAATGCTGTGAATTCCTGAAGGATAGTGCAGGGTTTCCCAAAGTGTGTGTATAAGGGCGCCACGAAATATTAAATTAAACAATTCGGCAAATTTGTTGGAATTCCCAATTAACGAAATTATTAGTTTATCTTTTTGCGCTCGTTTTTCTTAAGAAAGTGAACAATTTCGAAAAAAAAACTCATGTATTAAGGGAGCCGCGGAAAAATCTGATGTTTTAAGGGAGCCGTAAACCGAAAAAGATTGGGAACCTCTGGGATAGTGTAATGAAAAGTCAAAAGTGGACATTCAACTTCACAAATCCCACATTTTTTTAGCGCGTTGGGTCCATCTGTTGAAACGATGCATGTCATAGGTCAACCATCACTATCCTAGCCCCTTGATCTCTGATAATTATTATTACTCGGGATTCTCTTTGTTGCTCCGATGATAACTGTTTTATTTTTACAAAACAATCGGTTATATATTTTATTATTTTGTAATCTCTTCTTTGTTTTTCTCACATATAAAGTTTTGTGTAAAGCATCATGGAGTATCAGCTCATTTTATAATTTTCGCACATGATCATAGTTCCAAGGACAACGATCATGATTTAATTTCAAAATAATAATGTAAGTATGAGTGAATCTCGTTAAAAAAATGTGTTAAGAATAGTGTACACGACAGATTAAAACACGGCGCCTCGAAAACAACTGTCGTGTTGTCCGAAAGGGGCTTGTCAGACACCCGTAACAGTAGCGAATATTTTTTTTTCGCAATTGCAGACAATAAAGGTAATATTATTTAGACAAATACAAAAAAGTTTGTGACATGTAGGATTTTTATTACGAGTTATTCGAGAAAAATCAAAAACTTGGGGTTCCCAACGGCACGGCTAGGTTAAATTTTTTTTTTGAGTCGTGAAGCAATTACATATTATATTTTTTTTTTATTTCTATATATAAGATATTAATCCACTTTCCCTCATTTCTGAGGATCGTGACCATATGCATGATTCCCCTTATGGATGACCATGAACATGGTTTTCATGGGAATATATAGTGCAGTGGTTTCCCGTTGCCTTCTGCACCGCAGTGGTTTTTTATACTGAAGAGCGCTGCTGCCCGCTTTCCAGCTTATATATTTTTTTTTTTTTTAAATAAAATAAAACAATGAAATATTTCATAAATTTATATATTCATGTATATATAGTTTAAATTCAACGTACATTATTAAAAATATGAATGTAGTCAAACTAAGTTATAATTCTATTTATCAAAATAGTATGACAAAATAGCTATAAAATGTTCATGCAATGAGATTTAGAGGTCCAAGCAATGAGATTTATTTGGAATAAATTAGCTAGTGTTATTTTCGCGTGCATGCCGTTATAATCAAGTCTATCACATATACAATAAAAAAAAACCTTTTGGCACATATAATTTATTACTCATTTTATTAATTTTACTAATTATATTATTTATAGAAAAACACGTATGACAATACAATACGATTAATACACATTTATTTAAAATTATACTAATATAATTTATTTACAATTTTATTTTGTTTATAATTCTCGTTTTTTTCTCGAAAAAAATTGATAAAATATTGTAGAGAATTTTTATTCAATTTCAAGTTAACCACGATCCATTAAATATACAAACTTTTTATTTTGTTTATATTTCATTCGGACTGTATTTTTCTGCGTTTAGAGTTGGCTCTTTTTTCGGATACTGCATCGAGTAACCTAATAATGGATTTGCTTAAAGCTTGTATAGTTGTATCGTCTTTAGATGATTTAACATTTTGTTTGAATTGTTCAATATAATTACGTTTTTTTCTTTGGCTCGTATCGCACGAATCTTTTTCGATATCGTATATCGATAAATCATCGTTTAAACCCGCAGTTTGTACAATTTTAGAACTTCCCGGCATGGAAATCTCCGATGCTTTATCCAATTTTGCATTGTTTATCGACAATTGATGTATCAATTTCCTTTTTTGTTTATTACTTTCCGGTTCTTGTAAGGCATCGTTTAATTTTTGTAGAACGTTATCCACTTCGTTATGCAGCATCGTGTATTTATTTGTGTATTCAAATCTTTCGTCATTCACATTTTCGTCAATTTCATTTGGAACGTTTGTTAAATTAGATGAGGAAGTTGTCGGAGCTTCTTCGAGATAATTACTCGACGGAAGATTCAAGCTTGCTCTTCTCGGTTTTGTTATCGGACTACCTATAATGCGATTATCGGTTAATAAAATAATATATAAGTGCAAAACGTATAATTTTCAAACCTCGTCCGCATTTATTGAGTCCGATACGGAGCGGCGATGGATCCAGTTTAATTTGGCTACTGAAATTTTTTGGTCGCATTTTAACTGCTTGTGATTTTGAAGATTTGGGAAGCGCAGTTGAGATCCTACTCAACGAGTCAGTATCTGAATATTGATATAAAAACATTAATATCGAAATATTCACTAAAAATATATACTTTTTATAACAATTTCACCTTTAAAACAATTTTTATATCCCGAATGTTGAGTCAAAGATAATTCATTGAATTTTATTTCATATTCGTCCACTTTCCTTTTCAATTCCGCTATAAAAATGAAATAAAAACATTAATATACGCATTGTTACGACTTTAATTCAATCGACTTTACCTATTTTGTAGCTCTGTTCGATTTGTTTATGAATCATTTGTCTTTTGGCTAGCGTCATCATTCTTTTATACAACTCTAGCTATAAAAATTATAAATAATTAATAGATCCGAGCAACGATGCTAATTAAAATAATATAATAATCACCTTTCGTGTCAATAATTTATTTCTCTTTTCTATCTTCAATATGCTCTTGTTATTTTTTAAACAAGCTTCACGCAACAATGCCATTTCGACGGACGCTCCGATGCCAGACTTTGGTGCTATATTAACGATAAATAAACAAATACGTTAAAAAATAAGATTATCTATCGATTAATTCTTATCTGAATATATATAACGATCTTACTTAATTTTTTTATATCACCTCGATTTAACGCAAACGGAACCAAAATCTTATTCGGAGATTCGTCCATTTTTTGGCGCAGCGTTGGGGCAACCGCTTCATCAAAGTGCTCTATCGCCATACCGGAAATGTCTCTAAGCTCTTGGAGCATTTCAAAAGCTAACGGAAGTGGATTTGAACAGTTTACGATCGTCAATACGCGATGTAGCTCGTCGAGGATCTGAAAATTTTATACAATATATAAATATATACATTTATAAAACAACAAGAGCGATTAATACCTTTCCAGGAATGAAACAGCATCGTCCTTGTTCAATGAAACGAGAATACGCCATACTCAACATCGACACTCTGGTCTCGACGGATATTAAAATATCGCAATGTTTTGCCAACGGATGAAATCTGAAACGTCAATACGGAAACTTTAATTGTTAAACGACGATCACAGCCACGAGTCCCGGGATGATATTATTTGTTATACCAACGTTCGAGTTTTACAATCAATGAAGAGTTTCGGTGACAATAACAAGATTAATCTGATATTATGTCAGTTTAGTGAAAGTAGTACAAGACATTACCTCCGTTCGCTCTCTCGCCGAGGCAGCTGCGCCTTGATGGCACGTAGGCTGTTGGAGAGGCGTTTCTCCATGAGCTGGAAGCCGCGATTGAGCACCCGCTGGCAGATGGCATTGAAGTCCCGGCAAACCTGGGCAGAAGGCACATGTAGCGGAGGCGGACGCGGGACGGGGCGGGCTACTCACGAGGCGGAGGCGCGCCACCTGGTCGAAGGACATGAAGGACAGCGCGTGCTCCAGCATCACGCCGGGCAGCGCTAGAAGGTGCATGGCAACGACGGGGTAAACACGGCACAGCAAGTATTGCCAGTGTAAAAAATTGTCCGGTGTCGCCATCATAAAAAAATGCTTATTTATATTGCGATCCATGATTATTTTTAAATCAGGGCTTCATTCTGGTTCAATTAAAAAAATAAATCACATCCTGGTTTTTGTTACAAAAAAATAAGGGATTTTCCTGTTTTCAGCTCAGCTCCGAGTGATGGATTTTTTAATGTTTTCATTTTTATTAAAAATGTATAATAACCCGATGTGTACCGTTATTTCTTTTCGATTCACTTGAAACTGATTTTTTTCAATTTAAAATCTATTATAGAACCAATATGTTTTGTTAGTAAATTAGTTACATATTTGCGTTTGCAAATTTATTCGCGTACGGGATATAATTATGTAAATTGCTCCAGCAGTTAAAAGTTAATAATAAAGATTAGGATAATTTGTAAATGAAGTCCCATAAATAAAATATTATCCAGTGGTGTAGCTAAAATTTTTGGGCCCTGATACAAAGGTGGCGTCAGACCCTCATTTTTTTAAATTTAAAATTTAAAAAAATATTAAAACTTCGGCCTATAGAATTTATTATGTAATCCTTAATAATTTTCAATTTGCTCAATGTTCTTTTTATACTGGCAAACTAATTATTAGATAAATAACTTATTTTCTATACTATTTAAATATTTATCGTATCCATATGTCTTTATTGACATCTACATTTAAAGGCAACAACTAGTAGAAAAAATAATTGACAGAATAGACAGAAAGAAAAACAAAACTTCTTAATATGTATCGACACATAATTGTTTTAATTCGAATGCTTTTACTATTCGTCCTAAGGTACAGGAATACAAAAAATATTTTAGATGTTCATAACCAGATAGACTCCAATCTGAAAAGGATTAAAAAATCTGGAAAAATAATATGATAAAAGAGGCCGACAATGATGGAAAAATGTAATAATAACATTTAAAGAATATCCATTTTTTAATACTAACAATAAAGTTTTACTTGATTTATTTCAATTTTTATTAATATATAATAAGTTATTGATGCTATGATTCAACTTTTACCACATCAATGCCTTAATCTATATTTATTATCATAATATCGTGAAGCGATTATTTTTTTTTTATTTTAAAAATTATTAATTAACTTTCCTTTATGTATGAAGAATATTGTCCTCCATGAGGGGATACCATGCACATCATGGTATCCCCTTATGGAGGACAATGGACATGATTTTCGTGGGAGTAATAGAGCAGTGGTTTCTGCACCGAAGTATTTTTTAATACTGATAATTTGTTTGTTAAATGAAGGTAGTCAGCCTCTACGCTATCCCTCTATTGACCGGCGTCACTCAGAATTCTTCAGAATGTTCACCTATCTGAGTATTATCTACGCTCAGTGACGGTTAACTTGACAATTATAATTCGATTGTGGTTAGCTTTAAGCTGACCAGGCGCGCCGTTCATACGGCCAGATTGTGCGGGGCACACAGGCGCCGGAGGATTAGGTGCGCTGAAAGACGCCTAATGGAATCGGAAAAATTTCGATAAAATTGTCGCAAATTGTCTACAATGAGAGATTGACAACTTCAAAGAAAAGAGTCAGATGAGAGAATTTTTTTCTTTTTTCATTTAAAACTTTTTGCCTTGGGGAAAATTGTTATTATTTATTTTGTAAGACGAAATTTATGAAATATTTCTGAGTAGTCAGGATTATATTGGAAGAGTTTAAATAATTTAATAAGAAAAGCCATATAATAATTATAATTTTTATTAGATAAAAACCATTAATATTAACAATAACAATAACATTAACAAAAACTGCCAAATATAAATAAAAAATATTGCACGTTGTAATTTGGCTTGTTATAATATCTTAACTACTTATCATAAATGATATACATATAATAACAAATAAGAATATTAAATTAAACTATAAATATTATTGCACAATATTCAAAATTATATTTTGAACAATCACAAAAATTTTGTGGCACACAGCTGACTTATAAAAAAATGAAAATATTTCAAATTCTATTAAAAACTTTTGCTACTGAATTTAACAAATTTAGTTTTCGTTCACTGTTTGATAACGATAAAAAATATCTTTAAATTTTCACAATAACATACGCTAATTTCTTTAGACTGACAAAATTATTACGCAAACGATTAATTATATTATCAATTATTTGCTATTTTAAGTGAAAGTAAATCTTATTATAATGATAAAAATGTCTTTATGCTCATGCATAGGTGAAATCATGGTCGTTGATTACATTTATAATTTTATAGAACAATTTTTCAAGTTAATTCATTTTATAACATCTATTTCATATATTAAATATATTGTTTAGTATCATCTAATTTAATTGAAATATTTCATAATAAGAATGCGACAATATTATATATTTTCGTATTGTAATATATATTACAATTAAAATACTAAAAATATACAGCGTTATGATGGAATTGCAATGGATTTTATGCAAATAATATTTATTAATAAATTCGATTGAATGCATGAATGCAACTAATATGAAAAAAAATGCTTGAATTGATTAATGTGCAAAATTCAATTTTTGACATAACAATTGTGTAATTGAAAGAGTCATGGTCATAACAATTACAATCAAAAACGATGATAAAATTGTTTTTAAATATCATATGTCACTCTGGATGCATTGTAGAAAGCATAATGGACTTTTTTGTCAGTCAGACCGGAACATATGGTGAATCCATTTGGTTATTGTATAAAATAAATTTGAAATATCACTATGGCGTTAGTTTTTCTTGAGACCTTGGAGAGACACCACATACGATGCACTATGGTGATCGACTAATGGTATTTTTTATTAAATAAAATTTGGACCATTTTGCAATGATTTTAAATAAATATTTTTTTATAACAGTCTTACCTCAACACGAATGCAGAATTCTGCATACTATTGATAGGAGATGTCGGCATGAAAACCTGAAGGACCCGCTACGTAGCTAACCTTTTGAATCCTACCATCGGGAAGGAGGACATGGTAGCTACCCTTTGTAGATTCCCCATCGGATGTCTCATGGTGGCCAAAATCATTTCCAGAATGATGATCGCTCACTCGATATCCGAATTCGTACTGGGAAGCATAATGCATCTGCAACAGAAACATCTAATGGAATAAACACAAAACAAGCATCGAATATAATATTTATTTAAAAAAATATATGAATGTTGTTAACTTAATTCCTCTCTCCAAATCCCAAATTTGTTAAAATTGTGTTAAATATTATGTGAGAATATGAAAAATGTGCAATAAATATTTTTTTTGAACAATGTACTAGGATAAATAATTATTAAAACATATCATTGTCGTTTTCATACATTACTATTTATTTTAAAAAAAATAATAAATTACATTATATATTTACATAAATCTCATATTCATTAATCTAAAATTTCTATTTATTAATACAATATAATAAAATTCATCAATATTCAATTATCATATTTACTAACTATTTAAAAAATATATATATATGCATACATACATAGTTATTAGAAAGTAAAACAATTCTTGCGTCGAGTAATGCCCTAAGTATTTACATAAATAATTAAATATTCCATCAAAAAATTTAGAGACGCATGTCCGATGTTTACTCACAGGAATGGTGCGTAATAAAAATTTCGAAAATCATCGAGATAGCTTCGCATAATTGTTCAAACAGAGCTTGTTTAATATTTTTTTTTTGAAAGTCGCCTCCAATTTCAAAACAAACCGAGAGAAAACACAATGGCGATTTTTTCGCGTGTTTGTTCACACTTGTCAAGTCCCCCGGGGTCCACGAAAGTAATTTCGGTGCAAGACGATTTTCGATTGATTTCTCTCGTTAGTTATATTGTGTGTCATGTCTTGCTGTTAATGAACTTGCACATCGTAGAAAAAAATTAAAGGTCATTATCGGACGGCGATGATTCAATTTACTTTCTATTTTTCGTCCAGTACACATGCATACAAAATTATTTGAGCATAATTAATCGTGTATAAACAAAAATCAGCTATAAAATATAAATTAACACTATTTCGAGAGATCAATTAAAATGGTGGTTTTTTTAAAAATAATATAACTTTTATTTCAATACAAGAGTGCATAGACAATGCATATATAAAAATAGAATAAATAAATTTTGACGTTTACTATTTTTAGGCTTGCAACATTTGCATAATGTCAACCTTTATCAGTTGCGACGTATTTAATTACACGTATTGAGATTGTTAAATCTTATAACGCACGCAAAAAGTGATAATAATCTAGTGATATATCGTATTAATTTTTGAGGTATTGTTTTAATTTTTTTTGCATTTTTATCGCACCGCCGACATAACCTATAAACTTTTCAATTTAGCGTTTAATTTGTTGATATTTTTTTGCAAGTGCAAGACGTGTCTCTTTTTCCCTTGTTTGGTACGTCGTTTACTGACGAGCCTAATTTTTGCCGGTTTACGTTTTTTATGCTTTTTCAATTTGAATTGATATTTATGACTGCGCTCGTTAAACTGGTCGTGATAAACGTTCGGTTCATCCACGTCGTAACGTTTGCCTCCAGTTTCTTTGCGCTCGTTTTTAAATAAAAAATCTGCATAATCCGCTTTGGGTTCATTCAACATTTGCAAATTATCTGAATAATCGTCTGACGGTATTTTGTCTTGTCGCTCATATTGCCAGTACTGCGGGGGTTGGTGGTGGTGGTGGTGGGGGCGGGGGTAATGATGGCCGTGAGCATGCATTCTATGGCCATGTCCCCTGTGCGAATTATGCATGTGACTGCCGTACGAATTCGGTCTGTTTGAAGCACTGACGAATTCTATATCGGCGCAATCATCCCCGTAGCCGGATGAATGATGATCATGATGTTTATAGCGATGACGTAACATATTATTCTTACGTTTGTACCCCGCGCGGTATTCGTCATTATAATCGTACTGATCGTATGGATTGAAATGGGGGCGACGTCTGCTCTTAAGTTTATATGGAATTTTATAGATGGGTGTCAACGTGTCAATGTCGGAATAGTCTTCGTAATTACTATAAAAGGGGGCGTATCTATGAAACATTTCTGTGCCTGCATCGTGCAGTTCCTCATTATACGCATCTTCATATTCGTCTCCATTATGAAAATCTTCATAATCGTACTGATTTCTGTATGAATCGTCGTCGCCGGCAGCGTACTCTCCGCGGCCCATCTCGCCAAACTCTCCGGATTCTACCCCTCTACTGTCTCCTAGCTGATAATACGGACTCTTTTTTACATTATCATCATAATCATCGTTTATAAAATAATTCATATGCGAAAAACGCATGTTGTCGAAGATATTCAACGGCATTTTTCTATTGGGATCGAATCCCCCTTTCGGCTTCTTGATTAAATATTTGCGAAATCGCCCCGGTTTCGGATGCAAAACTCTAGTTTTCGCACCCTTATAGATCCTATACAATGGCCTCTTCTTCTTTCTATATCTTATGAGCGATTCAAAACGCGGATTCATACTCGTATGATTATAAGCGGCGGCATACACGTTAGTAGAATCGATTTCGTCGTGAAAACAATTGGAATTATTTGCAACGTCATTTGTGCAATTCAATACTTTGGGATATGAAGCGACGTTCGGCGCATAGTGAGCCTCCACCGAATAATCTTCATAAGAATCGGTTTTATTATCAGAATCGTCATCATCGTCGTAATAATAATACTCTGGATCGTCGCCGCTTTCGATTTCATCGTCAGCAGTCCCCGATTTCGAGTTGGAATCATCGCGAAAATCCTTGGCCGTGATAAATATCTCGGTTTCAAAGTTGACTTTTGATGTTATGATCGGATTTGTTACGTTAAAATCTACGTCTCGCTTGCGTCTCTCTAGATTCGTGACGTTATCGTGCCTACTGATTGCGGATTTATTGTTTACTATGCGATTTTCGTAGAGCAACTGATTGTTTTGTCTGAAATATGTGTATATTTGCGATGATGGCTTATTTTTAGTCTTATTAATGATCGGGAATTTATGATCTGTTAGCTGGTGACTATGGTTACCGTGTGTACTTACATTGTCGGGTGCAGGCGTATACGCACTAACATACTTCACTCCATCGTCAACTACCTTGTTCTCGTCTTTCACTGTGTAGTAATTGGAAGACGTGACAGGACTCTCCGTCGAATACACGTATTTCACGGTATATATCGGCTTCTCGGTGTCTTCTACGTCTTGAACGTTTTCGGTGATCGGAGTATGATCCTTGGCCGGAACAAACAGATGCGGATAATCTTTGTAGCTGTACGTGAACTGTTGATTGTCCGTTTCGGAGTCTGGCGACACGTTGATGTAACTGGTGGGGCGTTTGTTGTTTTTGATGTCGAGCGAAGAGGCGTCGATGTTGATGTGGGAATTGGTAAGATCCTCATATGTCAATTTGTGGTTGTTTCCCGCTGATTTCAATAGTTCGGTGAATCCGCGCAGTTGATCGCTTGGTTTTTTGCCGATGAGGGCATTCAGGGAGTCCACGCTTCCTTTATAATTTGCCAGTTGGTTGAAGTTGTGTTGAGCGTGAGTGTGCGAGAGTGCTGCTTTCGTTAAAGCGTTGACTCCTTCGGTTTTGAAGCGCTGCGAGGTCGCCGGCTTTATCGGTTTCTTCTCTCCATGGCTGTGAGGACTCAAGAAGGAATGATCGAACATCGGCGTGAAGTCGTGCAGATTTTCGCCGTACGTCTGTATAGGAACGTAAACGTAATTCGGATTCAGGATGTGCGGCCGGACGCTAGATCCGGTGGCGACGATTCTCGCCACCCTGTTCTTGTTCTCGTTCTTCATCTTAATGAAGTCTTGATCCGTGTTGACGCGCTTGCTCCTCACTTGTCTCGGATTCAGCCACCACTGCGCATTCGGAAAGTCTTTCAAGCTTCTGTTCTTTGTCGCTTTTGTTGCATCTTTCTTTGCGTCTTCCTTCAATTTGGTCTCCAATTCTCTCTGATGCTGTTCATGTTGTTCCTGATACGCTTTAACATAGCTATCCATCGTACCACCGCCGTGCGTTTTATTTCTTTCCAGCATCGCCTTTTGTTTTCGATCCTTTTCCAGATTGTATCTCTGCTGCTGATTTCTTACATGAATATGAGCTCTTCTGTTTATTTCTTGCGGCGTATCTGCATCGAATGCGTTTCTATCCGGTGTAAAATTTTCATTGGATCTTTCATAGACTGGTTTCAATGGTACACGTGCTGCTTCATTCATATAAATGCATACGATGAATATTAATACGCTGCAAAATGCGGCCATCTTGATCGATTTAATTCTGAAAATAAAATAAAAGCGATATAAAAAACGATTTCATTTGATGCACGATGACATAAATCTACCGACGTTTGTTCAACGCCATATTTGAACAAAGATCTCGCGGAAGGTGTCACTTGTACATCTCGCTTTTACATATACATTTTTTTTACATGTGACAAGTTGCACTTTCACTGAGTAAATGCATATGCATGCATACAAGTCTTATGTGGTCAATCTTATTAAATTCGATTCTATTAATTTTGCAATCGAGATTTAGCATGATTCGAATATTCTCACGATCCATCATATTATTATAATAATATATAAAAAAAAAATATGTGGACGAATTTATCCAGCGTAGAGATAGCATCAAAATTTCTCTGTAATGTAACGTTATGAAATTATGCATATTATATATTGTTATAACAATGTTAATGCGCGAAATTATCACATGCTTAAATCTGATGAGATTTTTAACAGTTAAAAAAGTTTCCCCGACGATGCACCGACTTTCTACAGCCCGGGGGGAGATTTACAAGTTTATTCGATGCAGTTTCACCGTCTCAACTCGTTAAACGAAAAATTGTATCGATCGATTTTTAATTAGTTATTACTTCCTGATGATTTGATCATTTTTCTGTGATACGCCCCGCAGTATGTTACTGCATTGAAATTAAATATGACATGAAAATTTTTGCATAAAAGCTGTAATACGCGCCGGCAAAGATGCCAATTAATTTCCATAATCTGCACGTCGCTAACAACCTTATGCTACAAATGACCGAAGAAAGTGAATATCTGCTGATGTAAATATTTATAATATTATATATTACGAATTCGATCTCATCACTTATGGTGTTTTATTATGCGGGATGAATTACGCTCGTCATCGTGTTGTAAGTGCGCCCGTAATTTCACCGAAAAAATAATATTTCATTATTCACGGCCAATTAAATCGTAATTATCGTTTGAATTTTAATGCATTTTTGCCCCATGCACATTTTCCAGACAATTAAATCGCGTTTAAGATGCAGATGTCGTGCATCTTGAACGGAAACACAATGCCATAATGTAATAAACGCAAATAAATAATCTAATCAATACAAACAATGACATTTGAATAAATCAAGACATGCGATTGATATCGATATGGATTGAATAATTATTTTTAAAATATTAATAATTATATTTACCAGAAAAATCTGTCGAATATCCTTTTTCCGTTTGTAACTATTTATTTAAATCACTGTATAATCATTTTAAACAACTTCTGTTATTTTTAATGGATTAAAAAAATATAAATATATTTTGATTCGTTTTGTATGAAGTTTACTGTTCGGTGTGCAAAATACTACTATTTCACTTTCGTTAGATGAGCCATATTTGTATATTTCACTCTCGGACTGCATGAGGTAGTGATTCTCAAATAACGTGAGATAATTTTAATTCGTAGATCGTTTTTAATCGAATTTAAATAATAATTTCTGTATAAAATGATATTTTATATACAGGATTCAACGTCTTATTTATATTTAATTAATAATAATTTTAATTCATTATTTAATATACAGTAGATTCCGCTTAATTGGGATGCCGCTTTATCGGGACCGCCGGCTATTTGGCCAAAATCCCAAGGAACAGAAACCTAATAAAGGAACTTACAGTAATTTACTTGGGTTTTCTAGAATACGATTTCGTTTCATCAGGACTATAAAATCTAAAAATAAATAAGCGTTTGTGCAATTTTATCTCTCGAACTTAGACTTAGGGACTAAGAATGGAAGAATTGCCAGTGAAAATATAAAGCTGGTATTTCTTCACCCCGAACATCACATCACTAACCTATTTAGAACCCCAAGTTTATTTATTTTTCTCAATAATATTAAAAATTAGAATAAGATGGAGTTTCATCACAACTCTTACGAAAGGAGTTCGAGAATATAATTGGGATTGATTTGTCGACGTTTCTGCTATTGATGCCGTTTACCTAAAGTAAAAAAAAATAAGGCAGGCAATTAATATAAGCAAATATCTAAAGGGCGAAGAGCCTTTTTTCATAATAAGATAATATTTTGTTTTCATTTTAAACGGTTTAACCTAGCCGTACCGATGGGATCTATTGGGGAATAAAAGAACTAAAGAATACATTTTATAAATAATCATTGACCTTTATTGTCCTTTATTGGACGAAAAATAATAAAAACAACAATATTCGCTTCTGTTGCCACGGGTGGGATGTTTTTTTCTCGCTCGCATCCGGTACGACGCCAAGTGCGAGTGAAGCGTATACTAGTGACACGTGCCGCGAGGATTTGGCGCTCGTCAGTAGTCGGCGGCGTGTCCTCAGTCACTTGCGAGTCATATTGATTAGTAGAAAAATCCAAAATATCGACCAAATTATGAAGAATCATAAATATCTATTTTTATTCTTGGAATAATCCATTTAAAAAATCCAGATATTGTTCGAAAATTCATCAATATCTTGACTTGAAATGTTTGGGGTCTATTTTCTATTATATAGACCTCCATTGGACAACGCGGTGGTTTTCGAGCCCCCCTGACGGATCGATTAATGCAACCAATGGACATTGATATAATATTTATATATATATTATATAATATTTAAAGACTTTGTATCGAGGAAAATTAGCAAATTACGTACTGGAATAAATTGAAGAAAATTAGTCAGCCAAACATATTAGTGCTTTTTGTTAGGTATTTTAATTATTTTATTTTTTTCATATTCATATGTATACGTATTAGGTAAAGCGAAAAGAAACGAAATTTTTTATTGAGAATGTTTTATTTATTATTATTCTTAAATATTTTTTTAAAATAAATTTAGAAGTACACCCGGGCCTCATATAACACGGTTTTGTATAACACGGTTGAATAAATGGTGGCATATTTTTATACAACACGCTTTATATAACACGGTTTCAGGAAAAAAAAAATAATTAACATGTTCGATTTGTACGTCCATGGAATGTGCCATGACAAACCTTATTGAGCATGTCGAAACTTATCAATTTTGTTTGTTTCAGTTGTGCTCTGGCATTCAATAGTGCAGTGCATATTTCTTGGTAATCCGTAGATTTTTCTGGCTTATTGTTTTTATGTATGCACTTTAAATATTCCATACATATCAAAAAACGAAAAACATGCGAAGGGTTTCAAAATAGCGAAAGAAAGAATATCTTTACTATTATGTTCTAATTCCTCTGGGGATTCCATAATGAAGCCGTTATTTATTAATAAATCTTTAAACCCCCGAGCACTGAAAGATTATGACAAAACGAATCTACTTGTTTATTGGAGAGCCAATAAAAACGCTTGGACCACTAGTATTCTTTTTAAAGATCGGTTTTACAATTGTTTTATACTTGATGCAAGAGATTATACGAGGAAGAAAAATATGGATTTTAAAATATTATTGATATTGGACAATGCACCAGGACATCCGCTCGATTTAAAACATCCTGTAAAAATATTATTTTTACCACCAAACACTACATCTATAATCCAGCCCCTAGACCGAGGTGTAATTTCAACATTTAAAGCTTATTACATTCGTCGAACATTTGAAAAAATACTAGAAGACATCGATCAAGATGAAAACTTAACACTTCCACAAGCTTGGAAAAAATGTACTATTCGAAATTGTGTCGATATTGTTTCTGCATCCGCTAAAGAAATAAAACAATCAACTTTAAATTCTTGCTGGAAAAAGCTGTGGCCAGAATTAGTCTCTAAAGAAATTGTTTTACCACGAATAGAAGATGAATACTTAAAGGACACAACATTTGTCGGTATTGGTGGAGAAGGTTTTGCGATACGGATATTCAAGGCATCCAAGAAATATTGGAGGATCGTTCGTTGAACGAAGAAGAATTAGTCGAAATGTTGAATGAGCCTACCACAATTAATAACTCAGAAAGCAGCTGTAGCGACGTGGCTACATGTTTCACATTAAAAACCATAAATGACGGCTTGGAATTGGCTATCAAATTAGATTTTTTTTTATTAAAAAGGATCCTATAATGGCAAGAAGTTCGAAATTCAAAAGGGAATTACAATAGATTTTGGAACCTTATAATGAAATACGTAAAGATTTATACGCTAAAAGCAGACAATCGTGTATTACTGATTTTTTTAAGACTAAAACCACAAGAGATCCAGAGTCCTCCTGATGATAATGATGAAAACTTACAACAGATCTCGAAAAAGAGTAAAACACATAGAATTCTAAGGGATAGCGAGGAAGAATGAATGCTACATTGAAATTATTAAAGTTTTTTTCAATAATATGTAAATGTACATGTATTTGAATATTTAAAAAAATAAATTACATACTCATATAAACTATCTTCGATTTTTTTTGGAACGCAAACCCTAATTTTGTATGAACTTCAAACCTTGTATAACACGGATTTATATTACACGACGTTTTAGTGGAACCATATAACCGTGTTATACAAGGCCCGAGTGTACATGTCGCTCGTTTGAGACAAAATTTTTAGGCACGATGTGTCCCAATTAAGCGGAATCTACTGCAATAATAAATCATTCAGCAATACGTTACGTGTAAAATATACATAAATTAATTTAATTGATCTTGATGACATGTCTAATTTATTGTTATTAATTTTAAAAAAATGATATTAATCTGTATAATTATGATATATTATTGGTATAATTAAAAATCGCGAAGTTTGAGCATCGATTTTGGCGGGAGAGAATCAATCCGGTTTGGTAATACGGTAAAATGCCTACGCCATGGTTTGTCGAGTGAAAGAGTCTTGCACTGACTGCCAAGGTCCTGATCTCAGACTCGTTTTCATTGTCATTGTCAGAGCCGATTTAATTAATATATATATTTTTAACACCGTCATTAACAACACGGCTTACACGCTTTGCACCTCAGCGACAATATATCAAAATTTAATGACGATCTCTATCTAAAGTTTTCTCTTTCGCAAGAAAAAAGATTTTTTTTAAATGAATAAACGACATTTTTTCTATCGTATTGAACATATGTGGAATTTTTATATAATAGTGTACATTGCTTGCATAAAGTGTTCAGTGTATCTTGATGCAGTGATCCTCCTATCAAACACCAATCTTTATCCAGATTATGCCATCTAAAAAATTTTTTTTTTCTTTTTTTTATTAGGAGAGTTATAAAGGATCCATCTCTCATCTCCAGTAATTATCCTTCTTAGAAATGGATCGGTTTCATACCTGCTCAACAAAGAAGAACAAATGGTCACTCTTTGATCCAAGGCCGACTGCGATAAATTATGCGGCACCCAAACTCCTTGTCTATGTTTCTTTCCTAACAGTTTGAGGTGGTCTTTTACAGTTGATCAAGGACAGCCGATATCTTGGGATAATTCTTTAATTGTTTTTCGAGGATCGGATTCCTGGAGTCCTGTCGCTAGTCTTCAGCTCATCCCATCCCGAATATAGATAACGTCCAGAATACAAGGTTTAATAGAAGTGTTCTAAGTGTTAAAACTTACGGAAAGTATAGTGATAGACATTTAGCAGAACTTGATTTCTTCTGAGGTTGACAGAATTGGATTCCTCCTAAGGATGGTAGAATTGGATTCCTCCTAAGGTTAGCAGAACTGGATTCCTCCTAAGATTGATGAAATTAGATTATTCCTGAGGTTGGCAGAACTGAATTTATAGTGTAGTATTTTAGGGTGTAGGGTGTAGTGAAAATATTTTGATGACCTCAAAATTGAATTGTGCCCGGGGGCTCTCAAGTGCTTAACCCTTTAATCGCCATGGATTTTTACCGTATGCCGTATAAACTTCAAATAAAATGAAACGGCTAAACATATCGACATTCCAACAATCACATTGCCTTCAAAAGATGTCTCTGCATTAATTTTCATTTAAAAATATTATATTTTATTCATAAACAAATTCGTAGTAGCGTTTGCCGTGGCGCCTGTTGGTTAGCCGGTTTCGCGTGCCTGCACGCCGTGGCGTCTAAACGGTTAATCTGCTACTGCTGCAAGTGCATTAGCATAGTTCACGCAGTGTAAAAATTTAGTTCTAACTCTTTTATTATTCATTTACTTCAATATGGAACTTGTTATTCATCGACCTCTAAAAATCTGCATCGGTTAGTTATCAATTGATAATTTATTATTATATATTTAAGTCGCTTGATGCCTTCCTTCTGAATTATGTTTAATTTCACGAAGAATGTTATATTTTTACAGCATTTTTATAATGTTTGTTCTTGCACTATTGCAACTGCTGCTTGTACAAAAATTTTCAAAGAAAAGTCCGATGAAATACAATGTTTAGTGTGTGATCAACAATTATTTAATAACAATCTGATGTGTACTTAAATAGAGAAATTAAAATGATTGTTTGAATTGGATGTGGTAAAAAATATTGATTCACAATTTTCCCATGACGCCAATGCATTCTTCATACATTATTAACAGTTAGTTATTAATTGTCGAAATTAATGTATGCACTCATATTTGCTGTTTACATATGCACAGTCAGCCAGCAAATAAAACTAATGTTTTAGAAAACATAAACATAATATTTAATATGATAGTTCTATGACTTTTCTAACGTCGTCAAATATTGTTTTGGAACTTTCGTTTACTAGATCGATTGTTAGAAATCGAGTTTCTTTTAATCCATATGATGTGACGGCGATCTCTGATCTGTGACGCCGGAAGTATAAAATGTATGATTTACACGCAAGGAGAAATTTTGATTCACTTTTGGCGGTTGCGTAAAATTAGCTTGAATTGTGTGCATTGCGAAAACGATAATCATATAAATTATTGTTCTATAGCGATCGATAGCTCTCAAAAGTGATGGCAGTCGTTACATACGACATCTTGAAGCAATCGACGTCTGATTATAATATTTAAAGATCGTTTGTGTACCGATCTCTGGTAAAAATTTCACCATCTTCGGTTCCTGGTATCGTTTGCATATTTTTATATTCATATACTGCACTCTTAATAATTATAGATTAATTTTTATGGCTAGTAGAAATATATTTACTATTATATAGATCTATTTTATAATTTGGGAGACATCTATCGAATCCGTTGATAAATATAATGGAGATCAATAAAAATATTTGCAGCAAAGTTCGCATTATAAATTAAATTGCAACAATAACAGTCATCGTGTTCGCTTTTAACCACTTGGCGATTGAGGTTGGTCCATTACATTGAGATAATCGTAAATACCAAATAATTTTAACATCTAGCAACACTTTTCATTAAAAAAAAATGATTTAAACGATATTTTTTAAAACAAAAGAATTCAAATTCGCTGTCTTGTTTGCTACACGAGTGCTATCCAAGTTACATGTATATTAAAATGTTTAATCAGGATTGTTAAGCATAATTAATCTCATTTATCATCTGTTGGGACATAAGACTTGTTTTCTTAAAATCATATAGTGCTGTGGTGTTTGTTGCATTGAGAATAATCTGACATTAAAATATATCAACTGATATTTCAATAAATAAATCGACATTAAATATATTTTGAAATTTTCAGTAAAAAAAACGCCGCAGTATAATAAGGATTTTTCGTATATACTATACATAATTAATTCGGGTAAGTATTCACTACCTTTGTCTAACTAAAAATATTATATATCTATTGTAATACAAATAAAATATTATTTTACAGATATCGTTATAAAAGTATAAATATTAATTATGGAGCAATATAAAATAACAGATGTGATAAAGCACAACAGTCGAGAGAAATTTGTCTCGTTTGAAATAATTCCCAATGTAGATGTACCGACAAAAAAAATTCAAATTCCCGGGAGAAGAACATTATTTTATTCAATCGTGTGGAAGGTGGCGCGCCATGTTGATTTATCTAAAATCAGCAATGAAAATGTGGATACACTTCCGCCATTAAAAAAAGCTGTAGAACTAGTAAACAACGGAGAAACAGTTTTGATGCATTTAACATGTATCGATATGACGTTTGCTCTATTAAAATGCATATTAGACAGAGCAAAAGAATGCGAAATTAAAAATTTATTTATATTACAAGGAGGTACGATTCATTTATAATATATAATTTATATTAAAATTTGAATATCGATAATGTTTTATATTTATTTTAGACGGATTTCAATATGAGACTGATAATGGAGATTTTCCTCATGCCGACGATATGATAAAACACATACGAAACCATTATGAAGATTATTTCTGCATCGGTATAGCGGGATTTCCTAACGGTCATCCAGATTCAATCGACATTGAGACCGATATACGATTTTTAAAGCAGAAGATTGACGCAGGAGCAGATTTTATCATAAGCCAAATATTTTTTCGCGCCAACGACTTTGTTGATTTTACAAAGCGTTGTGTAGAAGCTGGTATAAAGGTTCCGATCATTCCTGAAATGTGTATTTATACGTCCCTCGCCGCTTTAATGAAGGTAGCGGAAATAACCGCCGTCAAATATCCAATGTCGCTTTATGTCAAAGTTAGAAATAGCCGTAATATTCCAAGAGATATGCTATTATATGTAGCAGACACGTTGAAACAGATAGAAGAGAATAAAGTCTGTATACCTGTAGTTCACTGGAATGCCTTTAATCAATTACAACCGATAATTGAATTATATAAACATAAAAAATGATTGTAATGTGTTTGACGCCAAATATTAACATTTTACCGACTGCGAACGTCGAAATTTATAAAAGCGATGACATACCTCAATAATAAAGTTACAATGATTTCAGTAAATTGACCAAAAAATAATGATTTAGTGTAAAAACGTACAGTCGGTAAAGTGTATCTATCTATCGAGTATTTTTGTGTGCATTTTATATATTAGAATTCAATTGTATTATTTTTTTATTTACTTTTTTATCCGGTTTAGAGGTTACAATAATTAAGATTATATTATTATAAATGATTAATTTGACACAACAATTTTTATCTTATATTTTATTTGGATGACACTTACATGAAAAGCATTCTTATTATAAAAGCATAAAAAAATACAAAACATGAGGTAACTTTCAATATAATATTTAATTTAACTATGTGAATTATACTAGAGTCGGAAAATAAACGTTTAATGATTTTTTTTTTAAATTATATCCTACCGCGATATTAATTTTGCATTTTTTCCCTTCCACTCTAATAACTCTCACTACATGTTTATTATAAATATGTTTATTCCCTATTTTGACTAAACAACTACATCCATACACACTATACATACACACTATGTATTTTTTAATCAAATTTCAGTCTCATAGTTATGAAATTGTAATATTTCATAATACATACAAAATAAATTTTATTTATATATGTATGAGCTTTAATATAAATATATAACGATAATCAAAAAAATTAAGCAACATTCAACCATACTAAATTAAATTAATAAGTGTAACCTTTAAATCGTTAAGATTATCATGGCTCGCTCCTATCTAATTGAGTTATTTTCAACAACAATATTCAAATAAATCATATAAACAAATAAAAGATTAATACTAATATATACACAAACATAATCGTACATTTAAGATGAAATTTTAAATAATTTAGTAGATATTCTTACGCAAAATAAAATATAGAGATATATTTACATTATTTAGAGAAGAATTGACTGAAATATTTATATATAGTTTTCCGGCATTGGCACATAAGTAGAATATAAATATTATATCATTTTTTAAACAGTAATTGAATGTAATTCGTATATATATAGATTTAGTGACGATCTGTCGAGATTCATCTAAATTTTTTTTTTAAAAATGTATATATTTGACTTTGTTTTGTTTTATGGATTTCTTTTGACTGGTTGTCCGTCCATATCTATCTCGATGCTGGGTATGAGCGGTGGTTTGAAACCGTATTCCAGCCGTAATCCTTTCCCTCCTCTGTCCGATCTGCGATACTTCAACGTATTATCGCGTATATGTGCGTCGTCATTTATATTCCAGCTGCTGAACGAATCTTTCAACGGCACCGGTCCGTAATATTGTTGCGGATTCACTGGATGTGGCGGAGAATAAGAGCTCGGAGGTCGTCTGATGTATGAATCGGCGATAGGCGGATATTTTATGGGCGCGGAGGGAGCTGCCGGTTGGATTCTTTTGCTCGTATCTATATATCCACCGCCTCCATTGACCCATCCATACTGCCACGGATTGTAATGAGCTATAGCATAATGTTGATTCGGTTGAACTTGTTGTTGAATATTTCCATGTACCTGCTGTTTGATTACTTTTTCATAGAATATAGGCTGGGAAACTTGTACTCTGTACGGTACTTGTACTTCGACAGGATACGGTACTTTCTTTTCGACTTCGACCGGATACGGATACGGGCTCGGAACCGGATATAATTTTTCGATGTATTGTGGAACGGGGACGGGTGTTTCTACAACTTTTTCCACTATCTTTTCAACGGGATAGGGTACTCTTACTTCAACCGGTACTTTTTTCTCGACAATTTTTTCTACTTCCACCGGATATGGCACGTTCTTTTGCACTATTCTATCGACTGGATATGCATGGTGTATGTGTATCGGAATAGGATGCGGTACCCTCACTTCTACGGGATACGGATTGTTTATATATTTAGTTACTTCAACCGGTCTATCGACAATTTTCTCCACTTCTACTGGATATGGTACTCTTTTTTCTACGGGGTATGGTACCGGAATTTTTGTTGTGATCGGAATTGGAACTTCAACTTCGTACGGATAAGGTATAGGTTTTTCTATAATTTTTTCTACTTCAACACGATATGGGACAGGTTTTTCTATAATGATTGGAGCTTGAGTTGATACATATTGATGTTTAACATGTTCCGGTTCTTTGACATATTGATTATTATTATTTTCGTTATGATTTATTTGGAAATTTGTACTGAAACTATTCGTAGAAAATTCATTTTTAGAATCTGTATGATGAACTTCTGTTTCATAATTTGAAATTTCGCCATTATTTGTTGATTCTCCTTGATTGTGAGATATGAACTGTTGTCCGACGTTTACATTTGATGCAGTATTATGTCCGGACGGTGAATTTGAAAATGTGTTAAAATCTTGTTTGGATTCTTCATGATGCAGTTCAACATGTTGATCAAATTGTTGTTCTGGTGTAACATATTGTAAACCGTGAACATTGTTTATATCGTGATGGATAACAATATTTGCATTTTGCTGTGCGTTATACGATTGTTGTATCGTAGAAGATTCATGTTTTACAGCTTCTTCGTCATGCTCTTGTACCTGCTGTGCTAATTCTTCAGCGGCAAATTGACTTATCTGTTCCGTCGGATGAATCAATACTTGCTGTGCCCCCAATTGATATAATTGTTGATTGGACGATTCTTGAATCTTTTTCGAAGAATCTAACGCATTGTGGAATTGATTTTGCTGTGTATCTTGAATGCTCGGCTGTTGTATTTGAATATTTGACGCTATCGGAGTGGATCTGAATAATTCCACCACAGTTTTTAATCCGTTTTCATTTTCAATATTCTCTTGTTCGATTACATCATCTTCTACATGTTTAACTTCTGTCGAATCAACCTTATCGGGGCAATCGAGATAGTCTACCTTGTTTGAATTAACCAGTCTAAGTCCGGCCGTTAGCGGCGCTAAGAATTTTAAATGCACAGGCTTCTGCCTATAAGACAATGGAATATTTGCAGATTTATCAGATTGAGCCGAATTATGTACATCATGATTTACTTCAATCGTGGAATGAGTCGTGGAATACAAATTGTTATCTAAATTTTCATTATGATGTATATTACTCTCGGTCGTGGAAGATATTGTCACATCGCTACTGGGATTAATATCGGCTACGACTATAGGACCGGTAAATCCGTGTTGATTTTCACTCTCATCAGTTTCAATAGCAATTATTCCGGCTCCGTTTGGTTTTTTAAACTTTGAATTGCCACCGAACGATCCGCCGAGAGTGAACGTTTGTCTGTAAGGCTGTTCGTAAATCAAATCGGGTCTATTTACATATCTGTCATTGAATACATGATCGATTTGTGTGTGCGGTAATTCGGAATTGCTAGATATTTCTGCAGCGCCGTTAATCTTTAATAAATCTTCATTTGATACTAAGTTTTGTGTCGATGCGACCAGTTTTGAATATATAGCTTTTGGTTTGTGCGGTGTAAATAACGGAGCCTGAGTCGTTGTAACAAAATGCTGAATTGCTTTAGGTGGTTTGGATACCAGTTTTGAACCGTAGCCACCTAAGTTTAATATTGTATCGTCACCCGTCGAAATGCTTGGATGATCAATCAATTTTTCCGGTACAGGCAAGAGTTCATGTATAACATTCGGATTAGCCGTCGATTTTAATTTATTATCGCCACGTTCAAATTTGACGCTGGATTTAGAATGTTGATTTTCAATGTTTGATGAATATTGTACTCCTCCGTTAGGTGAAATGTATACATTTTGATTATGATGTGATTGATCGTTATGAGTCGGCGTTAAAATCGTTGGAACAAAATACTGATTTGTATTTGACGGATGTGTATTGATGAAGTTCGGAGGAGGACTTGAGTTTATCGGTTGCAGTTTTTGAATGGTGTCTGGAGATATCGATTGAGTTGGTAATGGATGCAGAGTTTGAATGCCATTCTGCGTATTGTGATGAATGAATCCCGTCGTCGACGTTCCCGTTGGCAAAACTGTTCTCGACAACAACGGCATAATTTTTTCAGAATCCTAAAATCAAGTTAAATATTAATATTTATGTAATTTAATAATATGATATATATTTATACCTTTGCACTATTCCGATTGTTTTCTCCGGCAAATTCTTTAATAGCTTCTTCTCCGAGCGCTAATCGTGTGCTAGACGAGGCGTATTTTGATTTGGAACTGTATTTAACTAACGGATGAAATCCCCAATCGTCAGCTAAATAACGCACTTCTTGAGCTGTCGACTCCTAAATAGCATAGATTAATAAAATATTCAAATGATATATTTAATAATAGGTGCACAATTAAATTCATACTTTAGGCAAGTCGACATAAAAATGTCCTTTGGTGTGCTCGCCATTTCTGTGTTCAAGATGTCCTTGCGTATTTCCAGATGAATCAGCTATTGTATATCCAAAATCATAATTCGGTGGGTTCTAAAATATAAAATATTATGGATAATGATGTAATAAATCATTTGACAACATAGTAATTTATAAAAATTGTATTTTTCTTACAGGATCCGGTATTTTTGGTTTTTCAACATAACCGGGAGGCTTTGTTGATTGTACATATTGCAGTAAACCAATTACTAACAATTGGGTAAGCAACATCTGTAACAAAATATTAATCAATAATTATAAAATATATATATATTCAGTAGATTCCAATTAATTGGGACGTTGGTTTATTCGGACAGACGGTAATTTAGGCCAAATTCAAAGGAATAGAAGGCAAATAAAGGAACTAATAGTAATTTACTTCGGTTATCTGAAAAGATTCCGTTTAATTGGGACGGTAAATTTAAAATTTAAATTAATATTTGTAATAATATACGGTTTTACTGTTAAATAATAATTTTTGAGGTTTTGACAGAAATATTGAAATCAAAATCGATTTACAATCCCTCCTATAGCGCTGAGATAGGGACCACTCTATAGAAACCTGCTTTATAAGAAGACTAGGCACCCATACAAAAATTGGAGTTAGGTGTCTTTATTATTTATGTGAATATATCTTAAGTACTAAATTTGACGATGTTTTAAATATTTCATTTCATCCTTTTATTCAGTGCCCTTTTTCTCTCTCTTCTTTTTATCAAATATCATATTTAATTTAAGATTTAATAATTACGTAAATAACCACAGTAAACCCCCCTATAACGTCAAGATAGGTTCCACGTTATAAGGAGGGACGTTATAGGGAGTTAAGGTTTTTCAATTTTATTTTTTGATTTAAAGGAAATCAGTAAATCAAACTTTTTCTTTTTTTTTAACATTTTTACGCGTTAATCAGCGCAAATGACTTGACTCCTTTCGTATTTTGGCTGTCGTAATCTTCCCGCAACTTGCGGACAGGGGAGATCAAAGCGACTTTTTATTAATTCATTTTAAAAAATTATAAAATATTTTTATGAAAATTCTAATTAGGGTGTTAAAAAAAATATTTCCTTATAGGGCGGAACGTTATAGGGGTGTACGTTATAGGGGGATTTACTGTATAAAATGGGTAGTGGCGAATTTCCCCTTGGGCGCATGAGGCACGCCCCTCATAAATTCAGGGAGCCTCAAAGTTCAGCTTTCAAAACGATTTTTTTAACACATTCCGGTCCACTGGGTTCCGCGCCGAGTTTTGCGTTGGGCCGGGCGATTTCGCGAAAAAAATAGCAAAAGTTAAGTACTTCAGTTAAATCGATGTAACTCCTGATACCATTTAAGTTACGTCAATATTTTTTTTTTGTAAAAAAAATAATAGTTCAAAACTTCTCAAAGTGTGGTCTGCGTATCAATGAAATATAAATGATTTTGGTATAACATCAGCGCCAACGATGACTCGAAAACGCGTCCCCCGTACTTCTACGTTGGCCCGCGAGGACGCGTTTTCGAGTCCCCCGGACCGCAACGTGTTATTGTTTAAAAAAATAATAATTAATATTTTAGCAGTATTGACAAATGAATAACCCCAGCTATGCTATGCCGTCAAACATATTTCATTCATTTTATTTTATATGACCTTGTTCTATTTTTAGTTTCTCAACGAGTATATGTTATATTTTGTTGTCAATCAAAGAGCATTGTCCTTTATTTCGCTCGGCAATGTTATACATTATGGGAGCGACTTTCACACATGCCGCTTCATATCAGGGAGCGCTATAGGAGGGTTAAATCTACATATTATTTTCATGTACTTCCAATATTTTTTCAATAATATTTTAATTTAAACTATGACGCAATAATCGTGCGTAGTAATTTCTATACAATTCTAATTTATTAAAGCAAAACTTTTGACATTTGATCACGTATACAAGTATTAGTCGCGCCTCGTTTCGATTAACTATATAAAACAACAATGATTTGACTTAAAAAAAATATTAATCCATCGCATCTTTGTTTTTTTTTCTACTAAGGTTTCTTTAATTATAAAAGAATGCTATTTATTTCATTTCATTGGTTTGGTACGTTAATTACATGTATCTAACGAGTTTACTGATCAAGTTCAAGTGGTAAATCTGGTATGGTAGAGAGTAGCAGAGCCCGCTCCATCAATCCTGACATTCTTGTAAACTTCCTAATTTGGTAATGAATAATTAATTGATGTCAAAAAGATTAACGGCTCTTTAAAATATAATTAATTATCTCGCGCCTATAAATCGATACTAATTAAACATCTCGCGGGCTTAATGAAGGCATGATTCGAACAAAAATGTATTGTAATGTGATATTGAATTGCAATCGAGACGATGATAAGAAATGAGGCTACATTATGCAATTGTGGAATATAGAGTGTTGTTATTACGCACTGCACTTTCTTCGACCTGATTATTCATAGGAAATGGAGATAAATCGAGGCGGTAGAAAGGAAATGCGAGCGGCGAGCTTCCAGATTTCAATGTCAGCTGTCCGCGATGAATATGACACTACATCCGATTATCGTGTTACATAAAAAAAGCCCATTGAAAGTTTAAAGAAACGCGCATCTCGAATCTCCATTGACATGGCAATAATGACCTTTTCACCATTTTCTTTTTTTTATTTTCGAAAAAAATAAATAAAATTAAGACAATACGTCGTTTCGGAATCAACCGAGCGTGTACGACCAGTTCCGACACTTATGAAACAATGCAGCATTCGATCATCCATTATAAGAGCGTGATAAAATGAAGTTTAGTGATTTAATTAAAACACTCGTAATTCACTTTCGCTCGAACCGTATTCAGATTTGACGCATGATAAAATTTGCCGAAAATTTATGGCGGAATCACGACACATTCTTTATTATTATCAAAAAAATACATTGCTTCAATATCAATTAAACAATGGAAATTATCATAGATATTAAAACAACAAACAATGTAATCGCTATTTATTTATTTATGCTAGCAACGCTGAAAATTATCTATTCTGTTCGGTAATACTTTGTGAAAGTTTAGGCAAATTGAAAAGGGACGCTGGTATTATTAAATTACGCCGTAATTACCCTCGATATATCCATTAAAATATAGCGCCGATTTATAATATAATTACATTTATCACTAGACGTAGAATGTAATATAAAGCAGAGCGAAATGTAATGACAATTATTTTTATATACATGCTGTATAATATTATTACGTATAATATGATTCACTATTATCTTTAACTTTCCACTATAGATTAGTCAACGTTTCGATTAATTGTTTGTAAAAATCGGATGCTTTTCGCTTAAAATATCATTTTATGTGATATTTCATTCAAAAATATTGAGATGAATTTTGGTAAAATCTACGTTCTACTCTCATTTACCTAGCCGTGCCGATGCCTATATGGGACCTCAAGTTTCGGATTTATCTAGAATAACTCTTTGAATAAAAATCCTACATGTCATAAACATTTTGTATTTATTTATTTTATTTATTTATTTATTTATTTATTTATTGTCTACGATGAATGAATAGCATGACAGAAAGAATCCAAATCGCCATTCATCCATATAAAGATTTTTGATAAACATTTTATACATATTTTTATTTTTATATATTATATTAAACACTGTAAAAGATACAATTAATATTCCCCAAGTGTCGAACCACGACACAGGTTAATTGTTTATATTATTTCAGTTGGATTGAAATAATATTATTTGTTTTATAAATATTTATTCAACGCGGGATAGATGGCATTAAATTAATTAATTCCAACGCGCCAAACTACCACATAAATATTGTTTTATAAAACGCGGAGGTAATGGGTGTCTTCCTCTTACATACCTCCTGGCCAGTGTTATAAAGAATTCCCTGTTCATAGTTTTCGTCGGCACCTATCCGACTACTAACTTAGCTCAGTCGCGGTTAACTTGCAATATCGAAAATATATGCATGTTACCTACAAAGCCATAACACTGGTTATAATTTGTCTAAATAAGTCTAAAGCATAAATATTATAAATAATCATTGGCCTTAATTGTCCGCAATTACGAAAAAAATAACAATATTCACGGGCGCAATGTTTTTTCTCGCTCGCATCCTGTACGATGTGCCAAGTACGAGTGAGACGTATACTAGTGACATGGACCGCGAGAATTTGGCTACCGGTCCAACGGCGGCGCGTCCTCAGTCTGCGACGGGATATCGCCGCGTATTTGTGTGTGTCGTTTACGCCTCAAATTACGCCTTAGAATAATCCATTTTTTTTAAAAAAAAAAGTCAAAGGTATTGATTTGAAATGCTTAGGGTCTATTTTCCATAGGAAATAGACCCCCTTCGGACAGGTTTTTGATTTTTCTCGAATAACTCTTTTAATATAAATCTTAGTTGTCACAAACTTTTAAAAAACGTCTACAAAATAAATATGATAAATAATCAATGAGCTTTATTGTCCGCAATTGCGAAAAAAAATTAAAAACAACAATATGCGTTTCTATTCGCTCCGTACCGGGTGCGAGAGAGAAAAAACGTCGCGCATGTGCAAATGCGAGTGAAACCGCACACGTGTCAGAGTGGGAGACGAACTCTGCATTTGGCTCAGTTGCGGCGGGCCGTCGCTCTGTGCGCACGTTACTCGCGCATCGCATTAATTTGTAGAAAAATTCAAAATTTGATCGATATTTCGGATTTTTCTACTAATATGTATCATGACTTGAAATCCTTGGGGTCTATTTTCATACATTCATGTCATACAAAATAGACCCCATCGGGCAGACCTGTGGTTTCGAGCCGCCCTGACGGATCGGTTAATTGTATTTTACGAGTATAAAAAAAGATTTTCATTAGTAAAATGAATAAGGAATATAGGGTTTGATCTGATATCCTATTCAATAAAAGACATTTGCGTGATTCAATTTTGTGTTTTTTTTTTTATTTTTCTTCTTCTTCGTGTTCCTGTCCGTTTCAGACACAGGGAATCTATTGCCTTTTATCCATAAATTGATCTATTTTTGACGAGCTGGAACTATTATGAACTTGCCAACCAGCATTTACCTTCCACTTTTCTCTCCATGATGATCTGCGAAACATTAGACGATACTTTGGTTCACGAATAAGGTGTCCAAAGCACTAAATTTTACGATTTTTCACGATGTCTAGAAGCGCTCGCTCCTTTTTCTTTTGATATAGATCTGTTAATTTTATTCTTGTATTCACTGGTCTAAGAAAATGTTTCATTCTCTCTTTTTCTTATTTTTCTTGGTCCATGTATCCAAGGGTGTGAGGCTTTTTTCCTTTTCATTGGAGATCATATCAAATGTTATATTATATTAACCGATCCGCCACGGAGGCTCGAAACCAACCGCATCGTCCGACGGGGGTCTATTTCCTATGGAAAATCTTTGACGCCGTTAGACCGGCCGGCAAGTTCTCGCGGTACATGTCACTAGTATACGTTTCACTCGTACTCGGCACATCGTATATGATGCGAGCGAGAAAAAACATTGCGCCCGTGAAGAATGTAATTTTTTTTTTTGTAATTGCGGACAATTAATGCCAATGGTTATTTATAATATTTATGCTTTAGACTTATTTAGACAAATACAAAAAGTTTATGACATATAGAATTTTTATTCAAAGAGTATTCTAGAAAAATTCGAAATTTTAGGTCCCAAATAGGCATCGGCGCGGCTAGGTTAAAAATTGAGTTAGGGTGGGATTGAGATAGATTTTAAATACAACGGTGTATATTCGTGAATTTTTGGGAATTAAAAAAGGAACTGCACGAATTTTAATAATATAAGTTTATATTTTTTATTTATTATTTAAATGTACATTACATTCTTGCCGAGTTTTTAAAACAAGAAAATGAAATAATTTAAATATTACTCTAACAATTTGGTAGATAAAATAAGGCATGACTTATACATCTCTAGTATAAAGAGATATTATCATCTATTTCAGAATTCATAAAATAATATCAATGATATAATCAAATAACAAAAGTGTAATATCTATTCGCTTTCATCATCATCATCATTTGCCAGTCACAAGGCTCTCACTCGCTGAGGGCATGGGACCTTACCAAACTCTCGCATGGTAGTCGAGGCCAAAGGAACCTGAGTCTCACACGTGACGTGAGGGGCTCCCTATCATTATTGTGTCTATACCCATTGGGGACCCGGAGGCAAATCTTGGTGTCTGCAGTTTTTTATAAAGAGTTTCCCTCTCTTGGCCATTGCTGGCATTGGACGTACATCTTCTACCATGTTGGTATCGGATTTTACCCTCTCGACTGTGTCCAGGCAAGTAGGGGGGGGTTTGCCTCAGTATTCGTTTGTTCTCTTCTCTAAGGCGTTATCTGCTTTTAACGAGTCACGAGTGACAAGTAGCGAGCGACCACACACGCACACCTATATAGATATACGCAGGCATACATATGCACATCTGCCCAAAACGAGTCTCAAGTAGCCGGTCGCAAGTGATTATTAGCCCTGTCGCGCAATAGCAATCCTTTCATCATGGGAAAGACCTCCTCAGAGAGAAGGAAAAGGAGCGAAAGTATCGAGACTAGACCGATTGTTGGTCAACAGATTAGGGTTTTCCTTCCCAGGGTATACTGGTTCTGTGGTGAAAAATCCGTTAGAGACCAGATCTATTTATACACACAAGGATATTTGTACACCAACATGTACATATTTTTGCACTGTTTTGTTGGATATTTATCAAAGTTCAATTGGACCCCTAGTCAATTTATGCAGGTTTATATTGACTTAATATAAAAAATGTAATGAGAAGCTGACCATCAATTTTAATGGTATGGTAGATATTTAACTTATATTATTTAAACAATTTCTAACTAAATACATTTTTTTTTAAAAAAAAAGATCTCTTTTGAACATTTAAATTTGGTTTAGTTCAGTGAATATGAAATATTGATGTCCATAGAGAGGTGTATCGAATGATGAATAATTTAGTAATAGTGTGTGAATTGGTTCAAATCAAATTCGTTGTGGATATTCATAAACTGGCGTTGCTAACACATCTTGGAATAAAAAAAAATATTTATATCATCAGTCTGTTTATATTCATATCAAACATTATACGGCGGAATAATTATATTTTAATATGACAGTTGAATCCATTTATTTTGGAAACGATTCAGACACGAACGAACGATTCTCGCCGATGCAATTTTCACTTTTCAGCATTGTCATCCGATATTCAATTTATCCGATTGATAAATGATAATATATGTAACAGTGTGCAGAATTTCTTTAAAGAATTCCAACAATTGTCAGTGGTCAGTAAAAAGCTGACCGGACTGGAAGTACATTTTTCCATTTAAGTATGTAGAATTTCACTTTCGATCAACCTGACTTCACAAATGTGAAGAACTGCTTTCGGAGCGTAATTGTTGATCATAACTGGATCGGATCAAGTTCGGTCACTGACTTTTTTTTTACAATCTGTTGACATTAGATGGAAAAAAATAATAGGAGATTTATATTACAGGTATATTCCATTACATTTTTAAATTACACACATCTCGTGCGCGATCGTATCGAGTTTAATTATTTTTTTAATACACGCCACGCTCAATGGACCAATAACACGTCATTAGAGGTTAAATATAATATTTTTTTCTGGATTTGTAATCGAAATCCTTTGCAATTTATGGCGTATTGGTAATCGACAATTTTTCCATTGCATTTTCAACTATAATAGATGATGTCTCCACGTAATTTGCTATATTGCAAATAATTAAGAATGAAAAATAATCTTTGCCATATTCGTGATTAATATCGATAATTGAAATTATTAAATATACGAAAAAACAATCAATTTATTAAATAAATTGATCCCCGACTTTCGTACATGATTAGTTCCAAAAGATGTGTTCGAAAAATAGAGATACAGTCATACCTCCTATAGCGCTCTTGCTAAATAGCGGCAGGTGCGACAGTTCCTCGTATAGTGCTTAATTATAGAGGGTCATTTTCTACAAAACGTAAGTTTTCAAGGTAAATGAAATATTTCATAAAAATCGTTTGGTTGACAACAAGTACATTTAAAATAAACGAAAGGAAAAATGTTTATTGTATTAATTTCCTTCAATTCGCAAAATAATATAAGCTTACTAGACTTCTATAGGGTGTGTTTCTATAGCGTGGTCCCCATCTCGGCACTATGATTGAATTTGATTAAAACAGAGTTGTCTTTTTCTATTGTCCTACGTACAAGTGCTTTAAAGTTTAGAAAAATGTTATTATAAATAAATTTTAATGGTAATTTTCCTCCAATAATCCTCAACATTTTTTTTAATAAAAAAAATCAATTAAATATTCATGGCACATTTATAACTGCGATTAGAAAGCTTTTTTCAACAATTTCAGATACTCCCAAACGTTTTTTATTTTTCGCAAGTGTTTAGTATCCATTTTTTGTAATAAAAATTGTCACTTTCCGGTAACTCGAAAGCATTATGTTTCCTGCTACGGATACACTTTTATTAATTATTGATTAAATATGCATAAATAAGAAAAATCGTAAAATGTCAATGTCACAAAAAATTGTAATAAACATAGTAACGTGAAAAAAATAAAATTTTTAAACACAAAGAAAAGAAAAGAATTATAAAATCTCACATATAATATCAATGACCTCAAATATATCTACATGTTCGGCCAAGTGGTTGGACAGAGTAATAGTTCTGATTACTGGAGAGTTTCTGAGAGCACCTGTCCTCACATTTCGCGGAAGAAAAAGCACACGCGAACGAGCTCGATGGTAGTGAGGTGGCGCCCAAAAGGGCAACTCGCACAGTACAAGGGGGTTTATACTGCGCCTACCAAAAGCTCGAAGAAGTGCTTTGCCAGGTAAATCGACCTTCTTTTCTCGAGGGTTACATATGCCAGACAGCCCTGTTCCCATGCGCTGAGGTATAAATTTGAGTAGAATCCAAACTCATGTAGAGATATCTAAGACGTTTTTCTGTATTTTATCTAATCTGAATACGAGGAGTTACGGGTTTGGTATATATTAAATTCAATGAGTGATATTAATGAATAATTTCTCTCTGCTCAAACTCTAATGCTGTTTACGGAATCGTTAATAATTTACGGCACGGCCATTAAAACAATTCCCATTCCCAATTTAATTGCAATTTTGATTAGTCACAATAATCGCGGCCGATGCTGATTCTGTTTGCATTGTAATAAGTCATTAGTCGCACAGGCGCGTCTCGCGATGATTAAATTAATGAACACGTCGTGTTAATGGTGGATGTGACCCGAAAGGTTTTCACCAAACATCAGTCACATTCGCATTATATCCGGTGAAAAGTTCACAGCACTAATTGCGTACGCTTTTAAATAATTGTATTGTAAATTTCGTCATTACGCGTTTTTTTTCAGGCGTCTTTTTTTAAAAAAAAATAACGACAACTTTCGATGTGAGAAAAAAATAACTGATTGTGCGGCGCCACTTATTTTATTTGCATGCACGACGTCATTTTCACGTATGGCAACCCAGTTACGCATTGTAAACAATATTTCTGATCGTCATTTTGTTTGTATTTCAGACACATGTCACTTGCTAGCTTTTCAAATGATATTTATATATTTTTTTCCTTCGTGACAATTTTAAATTGAAACTGACATTCAACTAAAAATGATCATATGAAATAAAGAGTGATGACTACGTTTTTGCATACAAATATAGTATATATAGCCAAAACCTATGAAATGATGACAATATAAGACCACCATTTTAATGGAGCTTAAAAAATCGAATCCTAAGATTGATTAAAAAATATTTATTTAATATAGGAGTGTTAAGGATGGTATTAGAGAACAATTAAAATGGCTGTGTGTATTTTATTAACCCCAGCCGTATCATAAACACATCTCATTTCAAGACAACCTAGTAAAAAAAATATGGTGACTCGCTCGAAATGAGCTGCAAAAACACAAAAACTTCACGGTCAGTAACTCAAAAAATGAATAATTCAATTACAACACAAACTGAATGATATATTGTTACGTCATAACATTTCTAGTATTTATTGATGCATTCATCATCCCAACGTGTAAGGAGATAGCTTGAAGAATAATAAATATAATTGAAATATATTGTGCTGAAAATTAATTATTTAAATAACAAAAAATATCTTCAGTAAAATTAACAGAAAGATGAAAAAACTAATTCTGACATTGCTATATTATATGACGAATGCTATATTTTTACACAAATTATTATAATACAATTTCTAGTAAGAATAACAAATATTTTTGTGTGTAATTTGCATCCTTATATTTATGGCGCAAAAGGGCATCATTTTTTATCGTTAATTGATTTTTTTACACGATTTTTGGCGGAACATATCTACCGTGTAAAAATGATTTGAGTATTGTATTTTGAAAGGCCATCCGATCTTCTTTTTATGCGGTAGATTGACTCCAGAAATTTTGGTTCCAATGGTTCCAAAAATTGAAATATCGCATAAAAAAATTTATAAAATAGTTAAAGTTCGTGCAAAAAAAGCATTAAATTATTATTAATAATTTGTTTTAATCATAGTAATTTCCAGCATGTATGCAATTTAATTTATACATAAATAATAGTGACACTCAAAGGATTGCATAACTATTTTATCATAATTTTTGATTTATTAAAGCAAACTAATTTTATCACATTTTGCAATACAAGGGTAGAATCACTAAACATTAATAATAAAATAATAAATCTATTGGTGCACAATTGTTAATATTAAATTTCGAGTATTAGAAAATAAACACAAAAATTTACCCTTATAAAGGATCACTGAACATTCGTCACAGTTAGTTAGCACTATCACTTGCACACTAGTTGGCCGCCCTATTCGAAAGCACCTGTGAGACTGCGCCGACTTTTCACCTCAGCTTCAGACCGAGCCGGTGGATGAGCCGCCGAGCTCGTGGGAGGGGGCCGAGGCCGCTCTGGAACTGACCACGATGTAATTGATGACCATTGCACCAGTCGGTGCAACCTAGACTCCTAGCCAATTATAATACAATCGCCGCAAATTGGCACACGGAAGAATCACAAGAAACACCACAATTTTCAACATTTGCAACGCGCACATCCGACCAATTGAGACATCAAAGCTTCCGAATCATCATTCATCGTTTCGAAATGCGTATTGATTGATTGCCGATCATCAATTCAACTCTAATTTTATGAAAGAGCATAATTAAAATGCACAATCGTGAGTGATATGATATAATTACGAACATTTTAGCTCAAGGGGGCTACTGACAGTTAACAAGGAAATGGTTGAAATGTGCCTTCAATTATGATGTGTGTAAAAAAAATCAGAGTATGCACACGTTAACCGCAATCAGTCGTAAACTACTTATCGGGATGTGGCATAAAATGCGTTGTGCAACCAAAATTGTATAGTTACAGTAATATCCTCTGCTCCCAATCAATATTATACAGTGTGATGTAGTGCAATAATATTCTAAGAATTGTTTGCGTAATACTATCTAATTTCCCCTGTACTAGGTAACCAGAAATATAACTAATAAACCTGAAGGAAGCCGCAACCGTTGTTCATCAAGAAATGGCCGAACTACTCAAAAGAGTTGAACGTGAAAGTAAGAAATTAGGACTCGATGTCAATATTATTAAAATCAAGCCGATGATAGTCAATAGAATCAATCAGCTATCCAGATTTGCTAATTTTCCGAATCCGGAGAGCGTTGAAGAATTTCTATATGGCGCATCCCTACTTGCGAATAACTAAAACTATGATCCAGAAATAAGAAGGCGAATTGGGATGGCTAAAATACAACATTAAACCTGTCGATAATTAGGAAAAACAGAGACATACCCAAAAAGACTAAAAAGTCGGATGTAGAGTTTGGAATTATCCATTTTTACATACGCTTTTGAAATATGGTGCTAAGAATACAATGAACCGCTAAACGCATAGACGTGTCCGTCCTGGAAGAAATGGAGAACGCAAAATACGACAGTCTCTCAACTATATGTCTCCGCGATTCTTCGCTACTTTGGACATCTTACTAGAAGAAACGATACCCTGAAGAAGCTCGTACAAAGAAAAATGGAAAGAGCAGTGCACCTATCCGCTGAAGCGATCAAAGTCGCCAAGGGTTTCAGCTTAGTAGTTGTGATGCGAGATGCTACATACAGAAGATCCATGAGAGGTACAATAAAGGGGGTTTGGTTAAAAAAAGGTCACGATCCTGGCTGTTCCTGGGCCTCCTCGATCAATCTCTCAAACTCTAGAAGATTTCCGTCCGACTCATCCACGTGTTTAGGGTTGCAAGGGTTACTCTCCCGGCTATCTAAAATCTTCTAATACGGGTCAGGTCGTCAATCGTGAGCAGGGAGTTAAGCTGTCACGTGATATCACTCTCCTCGATCAAATTTTACTGCTCACATGTGCTGGTACAGAATCTTGTTGCAACACGTATGGCTTTCTTCGGCAATTTCTTCAAACCATTACCAGGTTTACTGAATCATTTTGGTACACATTTCGATTCACTCTCAGACCTTCATCCCCGAGTTGCTGAACATTTGAATTTTTTTTATTAATCCTTGCCTCTGTTCAGATCGATATTGTATCTTTCTGGCCTCTACATCAAAGTCTGCATCCAACAATTTCTTCTTAATTGTCTGATTGTCTTTAACGACAACTGGCAGATACAGAAGTACATAAGAGTGCGTCTGCAATTGTAAATAAAACTTAGATCTTGAAACACATTCTTAACTATTTTTTTTTAATTACAACTGCCATAATCTTAGTTTTAATCAGGTTTAGTGACGATTAATGTTGTATAAGAATCATATTTAAGAAGATTAATAGTTCGTCTAATGATACTATTGTTTATATTTTCGTAATACAGTGTAATTATAATATAAAATTATGTAATAAATACAATTCTTTCGATGCGCATAGATTACCGCAACTTATAAGTTCAGTACGCGATTAGAAAATTCAGAGAAAAGTTATAGATGTCTTAAATATATTGTTATTGCTTTCGATATGTACATACGTATGGACATATATCATCGTAATGTGTTTTTGTGCATATTGAATAACTCCCAAGTCGACCCCCTCGAGCAAATTCCGGCGACGTTTATTATCGCCAGTGAAATTTATAATGGCCGAGCCGATCGAGCCGCGATAGACGGTGGACAATATTAGTGGCCATCGAAATTGAAAATTTACGTACTATTAAGTCATAAATATAACGTTGTGTTACACATAAATGGATGTGCGAGTGACTGGTGAGCGACATAGCATCCGCCCAAAAAATGAAAGTCTTTATACCGGTTGGACGCGGCGCCGTTAACGTAATATTATTTCGGTATTTTTTTTTGTTCATTCCACCTTAAAGCTGCCGGGTCGTTGGCTGTTCTACTGCTGCAGCAGCGGCGGCATTCTTCGGACACGGGGAGCAGTAGGTGCTGGTCGCTGGTACACGACAATCGATAGCCGTCGCGGAAGTGTGACCTCACCGCGCCCATGCAATTCGCCTGATTCTGCACGCTTATTCCGGTTGCCTGAAATATAGAATGGCAAATCTGTTACATTGTTTGTAACATAATAGATAGATTGCATTATTAACAATACAATACAACCCTTAAAAAATCATAATAATGCATAAACAACGTTATTCTGAATATTCAATCTCAATGTATGAAGACTTGTGGTATTTAGTTCAAATCCGAAGATCTTTTTATCAAAGTCATGATATTGAATCATTAAGAATAATATATCCGTACTTTCAGTTATCTACATTATTATTATAAATGGTCATTGAAGAGCTAACGCCTAAACCTCCGATTAAATTCATATAATTGTTATCTTGTGCGTCTACACTACTCTTTTATTACCAGGGAATACAAATGCGTATTGACCAATGGACAAATTCTATCGAAAATTCAAGAAGTCATGTGGAAAAATGTTGTGGGTATAATTTTATATAACATTGTCGTTAGTTTCCTTAAAATGATTCGTGTTAACTAATGTTTAATACAAAACATGGAAGTTAAATGGAATTGAATACCATAATCTTTACTCCTTGGGGTTTAATGATCTGCAGGTGATACATCAAACAATGAAATAAATCATACTCGGAATACGTCTCAGGAACTTCCTAAAAAATAAAGAAATACATAGAAAAATATTGTCTAGCAAAGTGACGATTCAGCAACCAGAAAGCCCCAAAACCAAGAAATATGGGAGCTAACATGGCAAGTGTATACCTAGCAGTAGACGAAGAAAAAACACTGAGAATTAAAAAAATCAATTCCTAATTAAACGTCTTCTTCATCACTACTTCGACTTCCTCCATATGATATTCCATTATCTTAGGTCAACTCGCGTTGACTGCAGGCCACTCCATTCTCTATTGCGCCTGTAACAATCTTAGGTAAATCCTAATTATCACAGACTATCTAGAGTCGGAAATCTCCCCCATACATTCATCCAGTATAATTTCTGCATTCAAGCTCAGTGTGTATATCTGTCACCAACAATGGTGTAGAAAAAATATTATCCCGTGCAAGGTTGACACGACCTCCTACTTATCATAAGGTAAATGCTGGAAAACCTTCATTTGTTTTCTGTCTCAGTACCCATAAACTTAACCCTTCCTGTAGGTTCCAGGCCGTAGTGGCACCGAGAAAATTCGTAAGGATAGAAGCAATGCCTACAATCCGGTGGCTGTTTCTAGCTCTACCGACCTAGCTAGTCATTCCGTGCTTTACGCACCCAATTACTGTTATTTTTTAAGTGTTCTGAAGGGCGGAGGAAACTACAACAGCGGCGAATACGTTAAGTGTGATAATCACCATCCTGACCTTCAATCTGCACCTAATCATTTTAATTTTGGCCATCATGATGATATCATATTTACCTCCGTGTTCGTCACTGATTCCTCATTTCGTGACGTGAAACCAAAGCTCACTGCAAGTGTATATGCGAATCGGGTGTGGGGTCGCTCCCAATCTTGCGGGGTCCTCTTCTCCCCTGGCTCATCACCAAGTCGAGTGAGTTTGGCGTGGCTGAAGATATCATATTTATCTCCGTGTTCGTCCAAGTCGACCCCCGTATAGGGTGAGTTTGGTATGGCTGAAGATATTATATATACCTCTGTGTTCGTCATCACTACTAAATTAACATTAAACGATCTCGTTGTTCAGGATCGCCTAGAGTTCTACGCTGCATATCCCCATAATCTTCTTGTTTTGTAGATGTTTTATCTTTCCAGCAAACATTTTTAACGTTTGTAGTCGTTGTTGATATTATATGTGGGTCTATGGAAACCATTAGCCCAAATATGTTTCATGAAGTACTTGCTTCTCTAAGTATATGCTATACTGTGTCATAATAAGGGCACTACTTCATAGAACAAGAGCATGACATTGATCAAGACAAAGAAAAGCATTGCTCCCACCACTGCCTTCCAGAATCTATGTAGAGATGTCCCAAAGCCTTCCAGGATAGGAATCAGCGCACTTAATTGTGCAATGTTATTTAATAATATGTTAATACTATGTATTCTTCGATAGTCTTATATTCGAATAAGTATTTCTGTAACCCCAAGGCCGGCAAGGATGATTCATTGAGTCATCAATAAAGATGCTGATGATCTTTACCTTTATATCTATTACACATTCAACAGTCTTAATTCATTGTCCTTTATTTAAGATCCATTAAAATGATTGGTTTAATTTTTCTATCCAACATTTTGTGCTGTGTTATAGAGTGATTTCCCACAGTTTCGAACCGTGTTAGAGTGAAGCTGTGTTATAGGCAGGCGGGCTGTCTCCATTTATCTTTTTAAAAGCTGTTTAAAATAAATCCTACAGCCTGATTGCGAATAGCCATCATAATGCTATATTATATAATAAAGATTGCATTTTGCCTTTCGATTTCATCGATGCACTGAATTGTGATATTTTTTTTATTTGTAGACTAATAAAATAACAACTTTCATCTGATTACACGTTATTTACAATCTAGAAATATATATATTGTTTTATGCTAAATGGTGTAGTCATCCTTGACCAATTGCAACCATGCGAAGACAGAATAAGTGCATCGTGAAACTGTACTACCGGACGTGTGGCACAAAAACTTGTTCTGGATCCAGCACTGAATGGTCCATCCATTCATCGTGGGTAAATAACCAAGAGTGGTGGTCCCTCGATTAGAGATGTGTCCACAGATACCGGCTCAATATGACGGGCCGCTAAAAGGACACAAATGAATAGATCATCTTCCGTCCATTCTTCCGTGTTAATGGATTTTAATTTATATTCAATCGCTCTGGATATATGGAGCAAAGAAAGGTGAATGGCGTCGTAAACACCGCCATGCTGCTTCTCTTTCTGTTCGAATCCAGAGCGGATTAAGTCCACTACTCGTTCCGTTCATCTCGCTCTCTTCCGACGACAGGTATGGAATTAGCGAACCAAGCGCTCAATGTGTGTCTAATAGAACTCATTTCCTATTATCGGTTATTCCTATAATTATGCCCTTTTCACTGCCTCGGCTACCACTGGGTCTGATACGACTTTTCATTGTGACCGCAGCGGTTTTTTTTTAATATGCATATTTGCTCTTGAATGAGGCTGTATAAATATATGTTCTGCGTATCATTTCCTTTTACTTTTATGCAACTGTCTCCAAAATGTAGTTCTCTCTTTTTGGGCCGAAGTCGTAATCGAAGCTTTCCACGTTTCAAATTTTATTATAGAATATTAAATTATAATCAATTAGTTTAGCACATAAAATTAATATTACATTGCTTGATAATGGAAGATAGTTTAAAACCAGTAACGAGTTTTGCATGATGCTATAAAATATATGTACGTGCAACTCTTTGACTCTTCAATCTCCTGATATTGGACGGAGCAAAGTCTTGTGAATATATAAGAAAATGTTTGACAATAAAGAAATCACCACAGTTCATTTTATTTGAGAATATTACGTAACACGGAAAGGTTGAACTACAATCGACTTTTCGCGATAAGAGAATCTTCACAATGCTCAGTAAAAAGCACATGTCATAATCGCAATAGGTGAGAAGAAGACCCCGAAGAACTCGATATGCCACGAATATTTTTAGCCAAAATAATGAATTGTTTATTAACAGTAATTCGCAGCTAAATAAAAAATATGGATGGATTGAACTCGATTGATCAACTAGCATTGTCGTATTGTTTTATGCCCCAAAAACCCCAGAAGCATATAAATTTTCTAAAAAACCCAAATATGGGCACTTATCGGCAACGATTAGATGTACATAAATCCTCATTTTATACACGATATTGCAAAATACACGGTGCTATACTCCGAGGAAAATCAGGCGAACATCATTTTATTGGGATATTAATATCAACGAGAGAAGTCCGGTCTTCATCCTGAAGAGTGATTCAAATATGGCACACATTAACTGATTATTGTAAAAAATATAATTGACACGTAATACATAACAATAAATCCATTTTTTTTATTCATGTATTATACCCTATTTTATTATTTTATTTTGCCATTATTATTGAATAAATTCACTGAAAATGGCTTGGATCTGGGGCAACACTTTTAAACAACATTGGACTTCAAAGTGTTAAATTTTTGTATGTACTATTATTAGCACTTGATTATAAATTTTGGTAATAGCTCAAGTGATTTTTTTGGTGAGCAGTGTACAATGTCAGATACAACCTTCGTCTGTTTTAAGGTTGAACATATTTTTGGTTCCCCTCCAATAATGAGCAACATACGATCGATAATATTTTTTTTCAAAGTACAATGTCTTATAAAACCTTTGAGGAATATATGGAATCAGGTTTTTTCATATTTTAAAGAATACGGCTAGTGGTTTTTCTACCGAATTAATGCAAAATTTACAACGTTTTTGTTTGATTCCGGCAAAAATGTTTTTTTTTCTCCGAACTGATTAATAACATATGTTTTAAAATTATTCTTTCATATAAAGGATACTTTCTCTCTCTTTCTATTCAGTTTTGGCCAGAGTACAATAGAGGGCCCTTATTTTTTTAAAATAATAGGTCGAAAGTGTATTTACTGTATAAACTACATAAAGGCAACACTGAAATCGCTGCAAAAAATGGTAAAAGAAATGCAATAATATGCGGATATAAACTTCCTTTAATACATTTTTTGCTTCAAAGTCAAGGGAGTTTTATCCATTGGTATTAATATATGTTATGAGAACCGATGGAGATTATAAAATATAGTCAGTAATTATCATAGATTAGGATTCTTGGAAGTCAAATTTGCAAATGTCGATGAAGAAAACATTAAGTAGTAGTTTGAATATGATTCATATGGTCCGGGTTTTTAACGTACGAGTGATGTGGATATTATTTTAAATCTCAACTAAAATAAAATGAGAATCTAAGCGAAGATAAACAACAATTCATTCGCAACAATTGCAGACTTCCATTGACAATTTATTGGAGTACATAGATCGACTAGAAAATTATTGAAAGATTACTGTAATCAAACTAAAATCGCAGATTTTCCAATAATTAATAATAGTTCGGTTATAATAATATTTTAATTATTTTATATGTATACGTGCGACTCGTCATCATCATTTGCACGAATAACCGAGAATTTACTTTATCTTAGATAAAGTTTATGTTTAATTAACAAGAAGCTGGCCATCGAAAAAAATAAAAACAATTTTTAACCGGCCAATATATATATCAAGGGGTTGTAATCATAAAAATATCAGCATTTAAAATAGTTAAATGGTACCGTATGAGGAAATGACAATTCTTATCGCTATTATTTTATAACAATGCATAATTTATGATTGAGACAACATATTGTTTGATATGGAAGACTTTCATAATTATATTTTCTATAAACACTATTACATTTTTTATTCAATATTACTTTAAAATTCATTTAATTATCATTTGATATAATAACCAGTATATTCATTCATTATAACTTGCACTATTTAACTGTAATAGGTACATGCATACATCACTCACGTGTCATTAGATTTCTTCTAACGGTTTCATCGTTAAGTACACGTTGTCATCAGTAACAAAATAATAATCGTTCACTTGTTTCTCTACGAATTTAATTGATACGATTCTCTTCAGTATTGATCAAATATCTGAGATACGTACGAGCCATTGTTCGAGAAAATTGGAAAGGTCTGTTGTTGATTTTGTTTAATTGAATCTTGTCCAGATTTTCGGTATTGTATGTTGCATACAATCCGTAGATCTCTATCAGCCATGTCTTTTTTCGGATAAAAATAAAAGTAACCCAACGTTCGGATCCCATTGTTTTTTCGCTAGACGTCTTCCTTTCACGGTTTTCTCGAGATCTCATAAGCTAATCTAACATCGAAAAGATTCTCACTCATTATGGCATCCATCTGCATTCGTATATTTGATCGTAATTTATTTTATGAAACGCACGATTTAATATTTGAAACAATATACGTACCGAGCTCGTGAAACGTCAGTTTCAAATCGGACGTGATTCGTACAGTGCTGCCAACACAGAAATATGACTGATGTGTACTTTTTCCGTGTGCGCGTCTTAAGACGAATTTTCTCCGCCATGCCCGGATTAATAATAAAAATTTACAATAAAATAATAAAAATCGTGAGCAGTCAGAGCGTTTATCTGAATGTTTGATAATGGCGAGTTGTAGAGTGAACCGGTTAACAACCCGCTGTCGAATCTGGATCCTTTCACTCGCAAGACCCAGCCCTTTGTGCTGCATTCTTTGCTGGCCAATTGATAAACCATTGAAAGTCCATTCTCTCTCTCTTTTTTTATATATGTACATATATCCAGCCGTGTGCGAGTGTGTATTAAATTAATTTCGCAACTGGACATATACGGATCGCCTTTCTTCATGCTCAATCCACTCACTTCCTAGATTCTATTCAATTGAAATTTTTACGCTAATTAGCAAAGAATGCTGTTTATGGACGAAGATGACACGTCGGTAAATCAGATCCGCAATTTATTTGAAATAAGGAGCATACGTTGTTAGCTGACTCCATTTTTTTATGACCAGATGATGTAAACCTCGGTCTTATTAATATGACCTATACTTATATTAAGCGGTGAGATTCAAAATCGGATATTCACGCTGTAATTAGCTCATTTTTCAAGATCCACCTGAGTGATTAGCATACGCTTTTCCATGGGATGCCCGTCCTACTTAGGACTGTCAATGACGGACGCGTGTCAACGAGCGACATCTTCATGCATGTCTTCACTACCTGATTGCTTGCCACGGGCTCGGCAATTAGACGTACGCGTACGAATCGACGCGAGCGCAAATGCTCGGTGGTCCACCACCGGCGGATTGGTCAATGATCCATTTCACCTATGGCCACAGTCCACTTTTCTTGTCGATCTAAATAATTTATTCGGTCCGGTCCGAGTGACTTTCTTCTGTTGTCTGCCCCGGGGGCAGGTTCCTGCACTAGCAGCTGCAGACGCTCATGACTATGGCCACAGCCATTTTTTAATACCCTCCTGTTTATATCATCACATGTTTGCGCGATGGCCGACGTTTCTAATTTTCTCCACTGCGAGCCGGCTAATTTTGGCCATTATTATTTTTTGCAATGTTAAAACGGAAAAGGCACAATTTACGAGATACGTGTCGATTAATATTGCAATTTCGTACCTTATATACGTTTTAATTAATGAAAAAACGTACTGATTGCTAAATAAATTGGCAACATCGTATAAATTTAAATTAAATACTAAAAACATGTGAATTTAAATCTACGTGTATGAATGGAGAACACAATAAGAGCAAAGTTTGACTTTATATATTAATATGTGTATTAACACACATTTTTTTAAAATAACATTTAGTTCAAGTTTTTGCAACCGATGATAATGATGATGATAATGTTTCAATCGGTCGTCTATCTACAATAATAATACAATCAAGTATTGAGCAGAGTTTTCTTTTTTATTTTATCTAACAATTATTCAAAATAATAACGAGATTAAAAAGCTAAAAGTTCTACCGATTTTTAAAAATATTTAATTTAATTATTACGTATATTATATATAAATAATGAAACCTTGAAAATTGATACTAAATTTGATAAAAAAAATACCCATAATTTTCGTTAATCAACATTAATTTTGCCCCTTCAAAGTAATCTTCATCAGATCAAATACAATTAAACCTCCTACAATTAAACCTCCTCTCTGCCATAGAGCGGCGTCCAGTCCCTCTTATAGTGCTTCCTTCTGGATCGCCGTTTTTTAACACTTGATATTTCGTAAATATGTAGTACATTGCCACGCAAAATAAAACTCAATGCCTTTTGGCTGACAACAAAACATGTAACACGCTTCCAAAATATATGAATAGAAAAAAATATTGAGGTCCTTATCTCAGCGCTATACTCAGCGTTGACTATCTTTCTAATTTTTTAAACACTTTTTGGGAATAGTCAAATATTCTTTCCATATTTTCCATTTTTTACAGAAAAAAATCTTCAAACACCAATAAAAAACCCATTAACTTTATCAACAGCTAACAATAAAGTAATCATGCAATATACCTTCTAATGTCAAGATACGTCAGAGACAATTTGATTTATTTATGACAATTATTTTTATCAAATCTTCTATATTCGTCGTTCAAACTTTCTAGAAGGCTAGATAAGAAGTTTCGTCCATACATAACGACTAAAATCGATTTAAAAACACTTTGTTATCAGTAGAGATGATGATCGAAATGGTTTCAATGAATCCAATTCTGGGGATGGATTTAGTTTTACCGAAGATAATATAGTGGAAACCATTTATATTGTAATTAGATTATCATTTTATATAAAGTAGCCATTAATTCCTTATCTTCAGGTGTAGATTTAGGACTTTACTTGACCCTTTCTCACAGGACGAAGTTTTGCTCTATTTATTAAGCATTGATCGTTCTTCTATGCTAAATAATTCTCTACCGTGCTCCTCAACCAATTATTTTACAAACACAATTTTATCAACAATAGATTGTGATTTCATGATTTTTACTTCTTACTATATTTAATCGATTAATTTTTAAATTTTGGGAAATCTCTCTCTGACGTGACCAAAAAGCATCTTAAAACAGAGCTTTTGTATAAAATTTCTTAATTCGGTCAATAAATAGTAGCGAGACCCGAAAGAAATCGCGTATCTTATGAACCAATATTTGAGCTCAGTTTGTATTGTTTATAAAATACGCTATTTCTTCTTGGTCCCCCTAATATAATAAGCTATTCAATCATATTTTTACTAATACGTATCGTAACTTATGAGGTGACCCTCTCGCTAACCGAATTACACCGCGATAATCTCAGGCTTACATTGAATAGCAAATAAATAATCGCCACTACCAATCAATAGCCGATCAAATTGCTACATATATTGATCTTGTGCATAAATTTATGCATAATATCATACATTTCCTGTTATATTAGCATAAATTCATGTCGGTGCAAAAAAAAAGATGAATCTCATCTGATTCTGATTTGGCGTTGACCGCTAAGCGATTGTGCAAACACCAAAACCGTGATGATATAATGGCTATAATAAAATTTAATCACTTTCTAAGTGTAACAAGTGGCCGATAAGTGATTTAACGTTTATCCAAAAGTGATATATTGGTTCTTGCCATTTTTTTTCACCGCGTCAGTTTCAGAGAAAACCGAATAGGAAATAGCGTGACACTGAAATATGCAGCAATACGTATCATTGCAATTAATATACGTATCATATAACATCGCAACTGTGTGCTTGGGACAAATAAATTTATAATTCTTATTAGGATGGTGGATTTAATTTATTTTTGGCAACGGGAAATTCAAACCGTAGGTATTCGCAATTGAGTAATTTGCGATCCCATTCGTCACTCTCGCTTGCCGTATCATGTGGGTGACAATGTCTTGCAAAATATATATATATATTTCATATATGTAATAAAAAATCTATTAAGAGTATTTTACTTTCATTTACGATTCTTAATCGATAGAAAGCATTGTGTCCGTGATAAAAATGTGATATGCTTATTTTGTAAAATTATGCCTACACAATATTTGGATATGTTTATTGATGTGGGATTTAATATAATTATAGATGTGGGATTTAGAAAACAGTAAAATCTTCATATGAAAAATAACTGGATTAAAAACTCACAATAAATTTTATTTTAAAATCATAATACAGTGGATTCGCTTAATTGGGACGCCGGTTATTTGTAATACAATCAGTCCTCGACTTACGCGATTAATTGGTCGAGAAAAGCATAAAATTTAGCACTTTTGGCAAAAAACATGTTTTAGTTTCCATATGCCTTCTCCTATATTTTGTTTAACATACTGAAGTCACTAATATTGCGGGGCAGGGGGCGGTAGCCCCTTCTGCCCCCCCCCCCTCTTCTGATAGGTCCTGATTATTTTTAAGACACCATGATATAAAACATTTTAAAAAATCCATGCCAAGGCTTGTAAGTGCAAGGTAGCAAATTCTTTTATGTATCAGGTCATTTATATCAAAATACATTTTCAACCTATGCGTCACGGCGGCTCGAAAACAACCGCGTCATCCGAAGGGGTCTCTCAGAGACCTCAAGCATTTCAAGTCAAGATATTCATGAAATCTTTAACAATATTTTGACTTTTTTTTTTAAAAAAATGGATCATTGTAAGAATAAAAGTAATTATTCACGATGTGCTTCAAAATTTGGAATTTTTCTACTAATCAATATGACGCGTAAATGACACGCACACTCGGCGATCTCACGCGGCTGATCACCGACTGCCAAGTTCTCGCGGCACGTGTCACTAGTACGTTTCACTCGCACTTGGCACGGTGGCAACAGAAACGAATATCATCATCATCATCATTTGCCAGCCACAGGGCTCTCACTCGCTGAATCGGGGACAAAGGAACCTGAGTATCACACTTGACGTGAAGGCTCCCCTTTCGTGTCCATACCGCGAGGACCCGAGCCGTCTTGGTATGCGGTTTTTTATAAAGAGTTTCCCTCTCTTAGCCATTGCTGGCATTGGACGTACATCTTCTACCATGTTGGTATCGGATTTTACCCTCTCAACTGTGTCCAAGCAAGTAAGAGGGGGTTTGCCTCGGTATTCGTTTGTTCTCTTCTCTAAGGCGTTATCTGCTTTTAACGAGTCACGAGTGACGAGTAGCGAGCGACCACACACACACACCTATATATATATACACAGGCATGCATATGCACATCTGCCGATAACGAGTCTCAAGTAACCGGTCGCAATTGATTATTAGCCCTGTCGCGCAATAGCAATCCTTTCATCATGGGTAAGACCTTCTCAGAGAGGGGTCCCCTAGAAAGGAGGAAGAGGAGCGAAAGTATCGAGACTAGACCAATTATTGGTCAACAGATTAGGGGTTTCCTTCCTAAGGTACCACTGTCTCTATGGTGAGAAATCCGTTAGAGACCAGATTTATTTATGCACATAAGGATATGTGTACACATACATATACATATCTTTTCAGGGGTGCACTATTTTGTTAAGTATTTATCAAAGTTTACTTGGGTTTTTACTCAACTCCATGAAGGGTTTCGTTGACTATAATATAAAAATGTTTAAAAGAGATGCTCACCATCAATTGTAATGGTATGGTAGATAGGTATCTTTTATTCCGATATATATATATACATATATATTTTATTTTTTTCGAGTTCAACCTGGTGGCGGTAGGGATTGAAAGGTGATAAATAGATATTCTTAATCCCTGTGTTATTCGTAGACTAGTTATGGAGGGTGACCAAGAGAGTGGTCGCCGTATTGTAAACCATTGGTCCCATGTTTTTAGGCTAGTTTGAGATTCTTGTATGGAATTTCGCCGTAGGAAATAAAACGAATATAGTTGTTTTTATTTAATGTTAATGTAAATTTAAGGTTAATGATTATTTATAATATTTATTCTTTAGACTTTTTAGATAAATACTAAAAGTTTGTGGCATGTAAGATGTATATTAAAACAGTTATTCGAGAAAAATCAAAAACTTGGGGTCCCTAATAGACCCCTCGGCACGGCTAGGGTAAATATTTCTCAATTCATAGTAACTGCGCATCATCCTCAACAACTCGGCCTTAACATAGCAAATCAATGTTTGATAGAAAATTCCGCAATTTTTTTTATCTTAATTTAATTTAAGACTTTTAGTTTGAAATTCGATTCGTATCATGTATAGAAAAATGTGCAAAATCTCTCACCGGTGAGTCTGAAAATAATTTGCGCTGATAAGTCGCACGTTTGCGGATGAAAGTCACGTGTTGAATATTGGTTCATTGGCATCAAAATTATTTTTAAGCATGACTGTCAAACATTCGCTCCAGAATGACCGGTAATGAACATCATTACATCATTAATATCGATCAAAACATGATCACAACTTTCCGCAAAAATATTTTTAGATCAAAGCCACAACTTTCATAGACATTTAATGATATTCATTAATTTTGAATTATGCGAGTGTTCGGATCGGACACGTTTCCGTGTGTCATCTCGTCATTTCGCCAAACACGCACCGGTCAAATATTTCGTTTATGCATATTATTTGTATATTTCCGCAAATATACGTACATCCGGACTGTGCGAGTGCTCGCACGATTCGGCGAGAATATTAGAAAATTCTGGAAATAATTATACGTCACATATGAACTGGATAATTGAAAGAGCAATCAATAGTATCATTACAACTGCGAGAATATTGAAAAGGCGTAACAGAAAAAATCTAAAAGTAAAAGCAATTGCTTTTATTTTCTATGGCGTTAAAAAAAATAACACACACATCCAATTCTAATTACTGACAGAAGGTACCTACGTAATTCTTTCTAACAAACTGAACCCAACTTAATATACATACATATAATTTAAAATAAAAAAAAGCTTATTAGCATTTTTTGTTAGGCATTTTCCCAACAATAATTTGTTTATTACGCTTGCTACAATCAAGAGTTAATTACAAAAACGCACTTCTTCCGATACACCACAAAGAAAATAATAATAGGAAGTTGGACGTAAGAAATTGGATATGAAAACTATTCCACAATATTGTGAAAACAATAATATTATTCAATTAAATTCCATGACCACCGCGAAGCTCATCGTAATGAAACCATTATTTTTTTGTTGCAAAACTGTTTTACGCTGTTCAATGAGCTTATTAAGTTATCAATCTCTTTTGTTTCACGTGCGATTTTTCAATTAATTACAAAATAAGATTTAATCGCCAAAAAAACACAATAGAAAGCGATAGCACTCCCCAGATCACCCTATGGATTAGATTTTGTGAGCTACATTTTTCTTTCACTCGAACATTTTTTTTTCACTCTCACTATCGAATTTAACGGCTGTCGACTTGAATCTCTTTTTACTTCTTGTCTCGCCCGTATCTTTATTCTTTTTTTTACAATTATTAAATTCAACAACCAAAATCTGTGAAGTTCATTGCCAGCAATCTGAAATAAAAATTAAAAAAATGTGTGTTATTATCTCGTTTGTACACACGCTACATGTGACGAAGAATAATGATAGATTATCATTACTTCCCCTCATTGTTTATATATTTTTTATTAATGTAATGGGTTTTGTTATAACTGATTTTTAATTCGATATAAATCGCAGATCATATAATTGCAATCTATATGCTAAGCATGTAAATTATAATATGTTAATTCATTTTTATTATGGTAATCCAAACATATATTTCTAAATATTTATTGATTTGAAAATGTTTTAAAATTCTCACTCAGCCACGCAGTAAAGAAAAATACTCTCACTGTCAAATTTAATGATCTCAAAATATTTACAACCGGTTTTCATTAATAAAATATGTTGGCACGCAAACAAAATATTAAAATTTTTGCAATTTCACATACTACATAATTTTTAAACAACCGTAAGAATGGATTAAAAATAAAATTAATTAATTTTAATCAAAGAACGTCGTCAGATCCGACAGCTTAATCTATATTCCGAATATCACTTGATTCATGGACCATTTATATCTGAAAATATAAATATATCCATCAACCATTATAGGCACAACAGCCCTATTGTAGAACCTTGGCCTCGTCCAACACCCTTCTACATTTTATCCGGTCTGCCGCTAAGTCGCTCCATCTTCTGGTAAGTTTCAATGATGCATGGTCCCTTTGCATACAGTCCAACCACCTCAGCCTTGCTCTTCCTTTCCTCTGGGGACAGAAAGGCTTGTTAACCATAAGCCTTTTCAGCGGATGATTGTCCCTCATCCTTAACACGTAACCGGTCTACCCACAAGTCTGGACACTCTGACTACAGCTGTGACCGGTATATCCTTGTATAGTCGGTACAGCTCTTCATTGCTTTGGATACCCCATTTCCAGTTGTCGCTAATCGTGTTTTGTATGAGCGCACAGGGGACCACAGCAGAGATACAAGACGTACTTAGTTTACCGCGATACGAAAACAAATAGGTTTATTCAACTAAAAAAATGTTGCAAATGCAAGTGAACGACAGACGATTCAAAAAAAATTTAAAAAATCTTTAATAAAATAAAATTGTAAATTAAATAAATTTCAATTGTTTTAAGAAATAATTTAGTAATGCATATACAAAATTGTGATCTTACAAAGTTCTGATAAAATGTTTATATGTATTATTTACTTTTTTTTTTTTTACCTTGAGCTCACCCAATCCTCATTATCATTCTTTATATTCTGGGCCATTAAATGCGTCTACAGATTTTTATAGCAGTTTATAAGGCTTTCATTTAAAGCCACCAGTAATATAGATATGCAGAATTTTAGTTAACGTGGGTCTGGTATGCTTGAAAATACGAATTACGGGCTATCACTTATATGTTATATATATTATTCAATGTCGTTTTTAAGCAGTGTAATTCATTTTAATAAATTATTATTTTATATTTTGATTTTTTTCCCTCTTGGCGCCTCTAATTTTACTATACCTCTGTGCGCCGCACAGTCTGGCCATATGGACGGCACGCCCCTGTCTGTTAAATAACAGATTGTGCAGATAATAAAACAAAAACAGGCAACGACGTATCTTACAATAGGCACTCTTCTAATATTTGAAGAGTTTAAAATACAATCCATCAATAAAATAATAGTATCATCAATAAATAAATATCAATAATCAATTATATTTTTCTCGGTAAAAAAAGGTTGTACAAAAAATATTTTTTTATTAAAATATAATGTTCATGACGTGTATATATTTCTATATAATCTAATTAAATAATATTAATGATTAAATTTATTTTTTAATATTTTTAAGACTCGCATAAAGAACAAAATTCAAATAATTGTGATTTAATAAGATTTTTTTATTTTCTAATTCTGACCAATTCAAGCCATAATTGTAATATTATATATTAATTTCACGCACCCAATCTAATAGGATAGAGTTAAATATTAGAATTTTAAATTCCATACTGGCAACACTATCAGTATGGCAGCACTAATGCGCATGTCATGTTGACATTTGTATTAGGTTATTTTTCATTCGTTCGGCTAATATTTATGTTGAATTAAGTGCTAAATTGTTATATTTAAATTTTATTAAAACATAATGTCTGATCAAAACTCATTGAACAATGTTCCGGACGTAGCAGCAGCTGCTGTTTTATTAAAAAGTGAAAACATGCCAATAAATACACCTAAAGTTAATGGCTATGATTGGAATAAAGGAATCGATTACCACTCCTTGTTTAAGACTTATGTCAATTGTGGATTCCAAGCAACGAATTTTGGATTAGCTGTCAATGAAATTAATAGAATGATCGAGTGCAGAAAAATACCTCTATTAGAAGATCGGTTCGATGAACACGAGACGGACGAGTTTATTAAAAGAAATACGAATTGTACAGTATTTTTAGGATTTACATCTAACTTAGTTTCTTCGGGTTTGAGAGAAACTATTCGGTTAATATTTTATTTATTTGATTTAAATGCGTTTATGACGTAATTTCTTTATTAAGGTTTTGTTTGTAGGTTTTTGGTTCAACATAAAATGGTTGATTGTATTGTGACAACGGCTGGTGGAGTAGAAGAAGATTTTATCAAATGTTTAGCCTCAACGTACGTTGGAGATTTTAGTTTAAAGGGTAGCGAATTGAGAGAGCGCGGTATTAATAGAATAGGTAATAGCTTTAATATCAATTTTAAGTATCAAATAAATATATTAACATTTTATATTAATATATATTGTATTTAGGGAATTTACTCGTTCCGAATGATAATTATTGCCTCTTTGAAGATTGGGTTATGCCCTTATTAGATGAAATGCTTTTGGAACAAAAGAATAATGGAACCTTATGGACTCCTTCAAAAATAATAGCGAGGTATTATCAAATATAATTTTATTTATTATTATATACATAAATGAGAATTAATGAAAATTGTTTTATAAATTTTAGGTTAGGGGAGAGAATTAATAATGAAAATTCGATTCATTACTGGGCTTGGAAAAATAAAATTCCAGTTTTTAGTCCCGCTTTGACTGACGGAAGCCTCGGCGATATGATGTATTTTCATTCCTATAAAAATCCGGGTCTAGTCGTTGATATTGTCAGTGATTTGCGACGATTAAATACAATGGCAGTCAAAGCTAATAACACCGGAATGATAATATTAGGAGGCGGAGTCATCAAACATCATATCTGCAATGCCAATCTTATGCGTAACGGAGCCGAATATGCCGTATTTTTAAATACCGCATCTGAATATGACGGTAGTGATTCGGGAGCACGCCCTGATGAAGCTGTGTCTTGGGGAAAAATAAAAAAAGATGCAATACCAGTCAAAATATATGCTGAAGCCAGTTTAGTTTTTCCTTTACTAGTAGGAGAAACATTTGCCAGATCTCATTTTAATGTAAACGAAAGTAAACCTGACGTACAAATAAAAGAATAATTCTAATATTGTGTTTATTTTATATTTCATTCATTGTCTGAGTGAAACATTATCCAATGCTATACAAGATAAATAAATAATTTTATATAAAGATGCCTCTAAGAAAGATCTATGAAATTAATAATTTTCTGTTTGATTAAAGATTTGATATACCGCTTTTCAATGTGTTTAGGTCCAAATCGATATTATTGCAAAGTAAGGTCAAGGAAATCTTAGTTTGTAAATGATGCATTTACACACATTGGTCAGGAGGCAAAGACACATTTGGATCAACAGAGATTATTGACCTAATCGGTGGATTTTACTTTAATCTAATCCAATTTTATAATTTTTTATCAGTTATTGACGATTATTAAAAGGTTTAAATGAAAATCACATAATTGAATGGGATTTTTTTAGATTGAATCGTTCTTTAGGTGTTTTGCGGATTCCGGTAGGGCTTTTGTTCTTGCCTAAATATATTTTGAATATTTCAGATGTAAGAGGAGTTAAATTTAAGATATAATGGGTTACGAATGTAATTTTTGCGGCATCATTTTAAACGAATACTTGTGATGTAGTAACTTATGCATATCATTTTATAATGTCATAAATCTAATTATGAAATTGTATTTTATATTATTACATATCACATTATTTTGTCTACCATAATTTTAAGAAATATTCTCTCATAAAGATTTTAATCCATTTATTTTAAATTCCATAATTCCAAATTCAAAAATAATCAAGGGGATTGCAGTCAGTCGTATTAGGAGACCATATTTCAGAGGTAACAAGATGAAAATGCTTTCCTTGTGAGTTATAATTTGAATAAGAGACGCATCAGACTCAATACATACTTTGATTGCGTTACCTTACTGTCCTTTATCTACTACATTTTTTTCTGCTCAAATTTGCTGGTACCGAATCTTGTCAGAACATGGAATTTTCTTTTGGAAATTTCTTCAATTCAAGACTCGATTACAGTCGTCTGAACGTTTTAGTACATATTTTTATTCATTCTCAGGCCTTCAGATCTGAGTTACCACACATTTCAGACGGAATTACTGCCGCTCGGCCTCTACATCAAAGTTCGTATCTTCCAATAGTATCATAATTCTCTTGATCTCAAAGGCCACCCGAATTTGCCTACGATGTCATTGTTAGTTATATCAACATAGATGGAGTAGACTTACGCATCCCTAAACATCGCAAAACTCGTAATCAGTCAATCTGTTTGAACTTTTAAAGAATGCAAAATGAAAACTTAAAAACAAAAAGATAGTTAAAAAAAATATCTTATTGTCATAGGGGCCACGCCACTACATAAACTCGCCTCATTAAGTCTAGGGACCCATACAAAATTTAGGGTTAAGTTTTTAAATTCTATTTTGAGAATTGAACGAAATTAAACTTTTGTCCATTCACATTTTTTGAATGATCTTCCTCTAATTTAGCTTGTTTTTGCGCGCGTGATTTATTTTGTTGTCAACCAAAGGGTGTTGACTTTCGTGCTGAAATGGGGTACATTTTTACTAAACATCTAGGTTGACATTGAAAATGTAGATTTGTAGAAAATGGTGATCTAGAAGGAAGCACTATAGGGACTGTTGCACACGCTGTTCTACGGCAAAAAAAACGCTATAGGAGGATTGACTACAAGCAGTAAAGCGCCGATAATGTCTGGCACCTCTGTGCAGCACTTTAATTGGGACCCTTACCCTATTATTCCGGCGCACGTGGGCACTGTTAACTCATTAAACTTTTTTAAAATCGATTAAAACCCTAAATATTAATATATAAAAACACTAAGTATGAATAATCAAAGAACCCTGTGGTGGTCACGTCAAGGACAAATCACTTCGATCTTGGAATATCATTTGTGCAAAAACAATTATTTTTCGAACACATAACCAGACGCAGAAAAAATGCAAACAAGCCGCCGCGCCTTCTAGATATAAAAAAAAAATAAGTTCGTACGTGCATTTTCGATATTTATTGAAAATGCAACGCATATAAAAAATGCGAACAAACCGCCGCGCCAGACGCATAAAAAAAATCATAACAAACTTTGGTAATTAATTTCGAAATTTTATGCGAAAAACACAATTTAAGTACAGTCAGCCCTCCTATAACGTTTCCTTTCAATCACTATTTTCTACAAAATGCCTTGTCAACCAAAGAACATAGACCTTTAATTCGCTGAGCAATGTATCATATATTTACGAAATATGTAATTTGACCTCGAAAATATTGGCATTTGTAGAAAGTAGCAATTTAGAGGAAACGTTATAGAAGGGCTGACTGTACATGCATTTTTCGTATATATATAAAAAATGCAAAGCTTCCGTCTAGACGTTAAAAAATAAGAATAATTATATTTCGGGAATAACAACAATAAATCGCAGACGTAAAAAACATATCTGGGGTGGAAACAACATCAGCTCGCGCCCTATAAAATAAGGAGCCGAGTAACAATCAGCAGAGAAGCGGAGAGGCAGAGAAGTCTGCAATACGAAGAGCTCCTGGTCTCCGGTTGATGCTCCTGGACTCTGGTCGTTTAGGCAGGCGTTCCTCCACCAGTCGACGATATCGATCTTCGAAGATCCGAGCTGACCAACTCCGAGGCCACCAGACTTGAATTTGAACACGCACAAGGACGAAGAGGCCCGGCCGTTATTTTTGGTTTAAATAAAAAATGTACACCACGAAATTTTTGTATCACTGATTCACACCCACCACACTAAGAATCCTACAACCCTATGGATAATTATTTTTTTATCATAAAAGTCGGGGGTTTGGGGGTGGTTCCAATTAAAGTTTTGCACCCAGGCGCCGGACACTGTCGGTGCACCGTTGATGCCTTACTAAAAATTACGTACCAGAAGGGCTTCAAAGATTTGAAAAAGGGTTGGGACAAGTAAATGATGTATCTTATGAAGATTATTGACTACTCTGGGGTGTACTGGAAAATTCCACGTACACCTAACTCCTTTTTTACACGGTTTTGAAATAACACTAAAAAGAACAAATACTATATTTTTACACGAATATTAGTTCTAACGTGATTCAAAAAAAAAGTCAACAAAACGTTAGTATTTATCATCTAACAGATGCTTTAATTCACGAGGACTTGATAATTGCTAAGGGTTTGGAACATATTTTTTTCATTTATGAAAAATTTCCAAGGGGACCAACAGATTTTTATATCTGGACATCACGAAATGAATTAACCACTCGTGAAACAGAAACACAGAAGCGAATAACACATTTCTTAATAATAAGAAATTCACAACATTAGACGAGTCGTTAGCATTATTTTTTCTTAATTAAAATATTAAATACATAACAATCTTTAATTTTGCATGACTACTTTTTTACACAGTTTTTAGTAGAACGTAACCCTGAAAAAAAAGGAGTTGAGGGTATTTTTATTCAAACCACTTATTGCATATTATACATTTTTTTAATGTGGCAACATTTTTACATATGAAATGAAAATCATATATCAACGCAGGTGTGCCAACTTAAAAATAATATTTTTTATATCGAGTCGGAACGGTTTAAGGACACAGTGCAGGATTATATACCGACGTATAGAAATGCATTCGAGGTCGAGTGCAGCTTTCAAATAAAAGCGCGCGAGGAAAAGAAGCTTTGCAAGCGCTGGTCGATGGGGAGGGGGAGGGGGCGGGCGCAGCTGGCGGTGGCGGCGGCGGCGGCGGCGCGGCAGTGTGCGGCCGGCGGCGCGCGGGCGGCATGGCGGCGGGCGGCGGCTCGGCGCTCCTGCTCGCCCTCACCGGTCAGTACTCCTGCTGTCGCTCTTTGTCGTCCCTTTGACGCATATATCGACGTTGAAAAATTATATTTTTTCTCAATTAAAATTGCACAAACGCATCGGGCTGCGCTGTCATCCTCGAGACGTTTCCAATTATTTATTTGATATATTATATTCGGTATTTTGCATTGCGCGTCGTATTAGCGGACGGTTGACGGAAGCGTGCGGAAAACGTATTGTTATTTTTTTCTTGTCGAATCCGCGGCCATTGCACTTCGAAATGCGACCCTGAATTGTAGACGAATTTCTGCGATCCGAGCCGCAGCGAATCGCGACGACCTTGCGCGGCGAGTATGTAGATGGCGGATTCTCCCGCAGGGATCCCTAAACTTTTATTTTCAAAACGACGAATAATTCGAATTTAAACGTTAGATCCCGCCGAGACTTTTTTTTGAACCGCTTTGATATCGCCGCGCCTTCTCTAATCCGATGTTTACTCTGACGATCAAAAAAATCTACGCTTATCGCAACATCTGACGATACGATAAAATCGTCCTCGACAATATTGACGATATAACGAACACAAACTGTCCCCTTTTCACTTCGTCCTAGTGTCTAGAACGGTCTCTATGTCGGATTCGACCCGGCGTTATTTTGCTCGAGTTTGACGTTCCGGCTTTTCGCGGTCGCGAACTCGTCTTTTAATGGCTTCCTGCGAGAAGCGTAAATTTATATGTCGCCGGGAGGACCTCCCAAAGTCGCCGAGGGCCGGTGGCGATCGGCGCCGTCTTCCTCACCTTTGACTGCCGCCGACAAAGAGCCGCGCACGCCACATGTGTACCAAACAAACTCTATTTTCGATCGCACAAAGAACTCAGTCGACGACGTACGACGTCCATAATAATAACACGGTTCGAGACGTGTCCCGGACTTCCTGTGAAAATGCCATGAAATTGTGCGAAAATCGCCGGCGATCTTAACGACCGACGTCCGTCAAATTCTCGTTTAGAGACAATTTTCTAATAAGAATGCTTTTTCATCTAAAAACGAGTTTTTTTAACGTCATTACGCCATATTGTTTAAATATTTAACTGCTAATGACCGAAAATTCTATTCCTGACAATAATATTTTGGTAAATTGCGTTAAAATAAGCAAAAAAAGTTGTTATGGCCAAATGTATGCGTTGCATTAATTTGACGCAATTTCCAAAATGGCGTTTGCAATTCATTTGTTTTTTTTTATAATACGATATTTAAGGTTATTTTCAAACGTCATCGTATTTATTCCCAAAAATTGATTAATCCTTTAACCGCTAGAGAAATTTACATAGTTATGTACGCGAATAAATTTGCAAATGAAAAAAATGTAGCTAAAACTCACTACTAACTAAACAAAGCTCGCCAGCGTGTGCAGCGTATTGAAAGTTCTAACACAAGGATGGCCATAGCGTTTAAAGGGTTAATACGTATCAATTTGAAGAAATTATTTATCTTATCTGATTTTTATATCGATGCATAGATTTAATACATAATTATGTATATTATGATATAAGAATTTATATCATATCGACGCAAGAAATCAATCTTGCTGTAACTCGTAAAATGAAAGAGTCGAAGAACCATTTAAAATGTTAACCTTTTCCACTCTGGATATTTTTGGTCGAATCTACGTTCTACTCTAATTAATTGTATTTTACGAATATATAAAGAAAGATTTTCATTTGTAAAATGAATAAGAAACATATATAAGGTTTGATCTGTCATCCTATTCCATGAAATACTAACGTGGTTCAATTTTTTTGCTAATAAAGCTTTTGGGCCAATACTGTCTGATCCACAGAATGAAAAGATTTAAATTTAATAATTCATTAAATACAAGATATAGAGTGATGGTATATAATCTTTTTACACAATTTATCGTACATTTCGTGAAAAAAAATTTTGTATCATATTTACCGTTTAGTATATAGTAAATACAGTAAAATTGCTTTTCAATGTCGATATTAATTTTCTATATCAGTGATACCCAACCGCTGATAGCGGCTTTCGTTCATTTAGATGTAGTGTTCGAACGATTCAATGCTGTCTTCAATAAAGCTAATTTTCACTCATTATATACATTGCATCTACAGCCTGGCAATAAATACATCTTTTTGCAAATGTTTGACTACACTACTGATTTTTTTTTTATAAATTGAACAGAAAGTATCAAAAAAATTGACAACCCCTGCTCCACACTGCGTTTCTTATATTTTCTCTGATATATACGTTCAGCAATTTTTTACACGGTAGATACGTACCGCCATAAACCGTGTAAAAAGTGATAAATTTCATAGTAAAAAGTAAGATTGGTTGCATACATTTAAAAAAACGTGTTATTTGAAAAAATAATAACATTGTGGTATAGAAAATCGTGTAAAAAAAATTTATTTCAGCTAATTGATCTTGAATTTTCTTTTTTTTTTATATATTCGGGTACATAAACTCGAGCTTAACATATCAACTGAGTATATTTTTTGTCACTGTTAGGTGCAATATTGCCAAAATATTTTATTCACCACGATGATTCATCGAAAAAACCTTTCCGTGCGTTAGGAAAATTTTCTTTTCATTGAATTTTCTTTTACGAGTTTAGACACAGCGTCGTCGTATAACGTGATTTATTAGCTCAATTCCTTAAGTGCTACGTGTTTTTATTTGCCATAACTTTTTCACTAATTGCCGAATGGCATATGAGTAAGTCTTCTCGGAAATAGATTGTTCCCCTCTCACGGCTTTTGAAGAATGGAAAGCCATAAAAAACCCATACATGCACGTATGCCCTTCCTAGAACCGTGCACCTACCCTGTAGACAACTTAACTGAGCTGTGCCACGGCATTTATTTTCGGTGCGTCGTAATTGGCGATGGTGAGACGGAATAATTAAAGTCACCGCTCCTAATTTACAACGCGGCCATGATGACCGTCCCTGTAAACAGCAACTAAACTATGCTCGAGGAGCGCTTTTGTCCTGAAAATTTGTTTCGAGTTATTTGTCCGTGGCTCGTATAGCTGTCATTGTTTTATGTCAACGGCAATAACTATGACGTTTTATTTTCATACGTATTTTTATATGGACGGCTTGCCTCACGAACCCAGCATTTTTACGATCTTTCACCCTCTACCGATTCAGCTACCGTGGTTTCATCGATTATTCTTGCATATAAACAACCCCAACATGTTTTATAACTTTTTTATTGCTCGCAGACTGGGAAGTGGTCCTCGAAAATACGTAGAGCCGATACTGAGCCGTGCATAAGCTCGGCCTCAATATGCTTCAACTTATTTCAATTTTAAACGGAAAAAAATAATTGCATTTTTTATGATGCCATTAAAAATGTTCACAAAGAATATATATTTTTCTGCATTATCCATCTGATTCTAATTAGCGAGTCCTCCATGTGGAATGCACCACTTGTTCTGTTTGCCATGGGGGGGATGAAGCCACTTTATGGCGATCGTAAAATTGCTCGTCGACCATTTTAGTGCGAGGCTTTCATTACGGCATAAATGAAGGTTTTATGTCTCGTTATGAGATACAATAAACTTCTAGACGGCAGCTTCAATATCCTGAAATACGTACATCTATATAATATCCACGGCGGAATGGAGAGGTGCCATTCCTTTGTTCTCTCCGTAAACAATAATGATTACTATATGCTACATTTTATCAGAAAAATGTGTTTGCATTATTATTATCCGATTTATATATATATGGAAATTCGTTCATTTACATTAAAAATTAGCGAAAAATTAAATTATAAAGCGTTCTTTATTACCACAAACTAATGACCATTAAAACCGCAAGTTTCTGCATAGGGATATATCATAAACTTTGAACTCTATCTCAAAGTTTAATAACCCTTGTCGGGAAAAGTAAGATTTCTCCGCATACGCGGAACTTTCGGTCGTATTTGAAGAGTATTCTGTTTATTCGGATACGTTTGATATGTATATTCTCGTATTAAATTCGTATTTATTTTCTTAGGCTTTGTGTGGAGTGGCGTATCTTCGTACGGAGCCGTATCCATCGCGGATAGACACGTGCGTCTCTTGAGATCGGCTTTTCCGGCCGGAGGCGTCCTCGAATTTTCCAAGCAACCGAATCTGGCCGACGTCCCCGTGCTGGAGGGTCATCATGTGACAGTGACGTGCGATACCAACACGCCTTCCAATATACATTGGACCATCAACGGTGAGTGATTTTGTACACGAATCGATCGATTCATATTATTTATATTATTTTTTTTCAATAGATGAAACCGTCGTGAATTCTTCGCGTCGACACTTCAGATCGGCGGGTTCGACGTCGACGCTAACGATCACTAGAGCGCTGAGGATCGACTCTGGCGCTATTCGATGCGTTGCTACTTCGTTCTCGGGACAAATAATAAATAGTAAAGATGCACTGCTGGATGTTACTTGTAAGTATTAAAGTTGTCGCCAAGCTTTTTGTTGTTCTTATACAAATGACCCTCCTATATAACGCGGTAGATACATTTCTAGAAGATGCCGTGTTATATTAGACCTAAAGTCAATACAAACGGGATACCCCAGGCATTTTAAGTCAAAATAATGATGAATTCTTCATCTATATCTTGATTTTTTTAAATGGATTCTAAGAATAAAAATAGTTATTCTTGATATGAATCGCACTTGGCGATGTTCCGTCGCAGACTGAGCTCTCTTGCCGCAAGTGTCAATCGCACTTGGCACATCGTACCGGATGCGAACGAGAAAAAACATAACAACAGAAGCGAATATTGTTGTTTTTTTGCAATTGCGGACAATAAAGGTCAATGATTATTTATAATATTTATTCTTTAGATTTATTATACAAAAAGTTTGTGACATTTAGGATTTTTATTAAAAGAGTTATTCGCGAAAAAGGTTGTGACATTTAGGATTTTTATTAAAAGAGTTATTCGCGAAAAATTAAAAACATGACGTCCCCAAAAGGCCTTCCCGTAATTTCTTTTAAGTTACTTTATTAATTTCACAATCTTCATCACAGATCTTCTCTTCGAAATTAATTTAATCTACAACTTCCGAAGCCATTTTCTGCAAATCCACTTCGCCATTTTCTTCTTTCGTCAATAAATCTTTTTGGGGATTCAAGCTCCGAGGATACATTAATCTGACTCCATAGATTGATGACAATTCGTTTATTGAATTTCTTAAAAAAACAAGTGACATTAATGAGTACAGGTATATAGAATGTAGATCGCGCCGTCTTCTATACGTCGAAGTGGTGACGTCGTCTGCTTGTCTCTGCTGTGGTTTCACGGCTTGAAGCGGAGATCTGTTGACTGTAATGGCCAATGTTGTCCGATACGGTGAAGGGCGTCTCGCCGGCTTCACTGGTGGG
>JAGXCT010036723.1:0-40343 GCA_022495035.1 Philopotamus ludificatus | reverse complement strand
TGTAAATATTCTAGAGATCTCTGAATCCAGAGATCCTCAAAGTGTGACCACCACATCTTGAACGCCATATGCTCATAACCTTGTTTTTTGATGATTCAAGGTTGCTTTCCATTGCAAATTTCAGTGTGTGGTGCGAAACCATGTTGTTAAATGCCGTACTATATAAGGATTGCCTGTAGCCATAAAAACATTAACATTGTCGTGTAAAATCTTCATCGTTGCATATTATTAAAATATATATTTACTGCCAAATTAATGTCTTCAGTAACGCTTTGAAAATCGTAGTACCAAATTTCAAACGCTTCCTATTGTTACTATCAATCTATAGAGTTTTCTTCTCTACAATATGCTTTGTTTGGATAAGATTCAATATTTTTATGCTAAAATGTTCAACTTCAAGCTTTGTGGTTTGTATTAGATCCCATTTCAACCGAATCCGCTTCATAGATTAGGACCCAAACTCTGAACGAACTTTCAAATTACGTTAAAAATATCTCGAACGTCATAAAAACTGGTAATATAATCATCGAAGAATTTAATCAATGATTACAATTCAATTAAATAATTTAAAAAAATATTTTGCGAAAGTCAATTTGACGCCAAATAAGTACCATTGTTTTTACCGTACAAAATTGATGCGTATGAAACTATCTCTTCTAATGTAGAAAGTTCTTTTGTGCCAGCTAGCCAATCTTTATAATCTTACATCTTTGCAAAAAATCTGATAATTATCGAACATATCCCTTTTTTTTAAAGTTATTTCAGTCTTTTTGCATAATTATTTTTTAGTAGACAGTAGTGTATCGACAACGCCAGATTTTTAATTTAAGATGTGACGTCGCAACCGATGGGTATCCGTGATTTATCAGCGGCGTATGCCTGGAATCGGTTACAAGGCATCAGCTCCAACCCTTTGTAGATCTTATGGACCAACGCGTCCCGCCGCATTAATATGTCATTCCTCTCACGTTCTGCATTAGAGGAGTTGCACCTTCAGCGCCTCCTGCTCCCCCCTCCCTCCCCCCATTCCACGGCCGCCTCTTCTTCTTTCATTGTTATATCTCGATATGTGTCTATATTTCGGCCGATTGTGATTTTTTCCCCCGGTGGTCCGACATATCCCGAATCGTCCGCCGTATAAAAAGCTGGGCCCGCTCTAAACGCATACCCCAAAACACGGAGATTGTGCACACAGACGTGCTGGAAACACAAACAAAGCCTTTGAGGATGGAATAAAAATGATGTTAACATAAACATCCACATGGCGGCGCACGTTTGTAATACGCGCACCAACAAACAATCGCGTTATGTGGACTGAGCAAACATGGTGAATGTCTATCGGTTTTGTGTATCCACCCAGACTATTTGGTGAGGCTCCGGCCATCGCCGCACATGCATATTTCAATATATTTTTCGGCGCTCATCGCGATACGTGTCCGCTTTCGGAATCGCATCATTGTGATTTTATTGATTTTCGTCATATTGCGAACGAAGCAAATTGCAAACGTGCAGGTCTGTTCGAGCGCGCGCACCTGCGCGTGCGCAGTCGACGGCGAACCGCCAATACGATTCGCAAATAACTGTCTCATATCAGGAGGACGGACGTAAACATACGTCGCTTTACGAGACAATAAGAATGGAAAGATAGAAAGCACTAAACCACAGATGTTTCAACTAGAAATCCAAAGACTTATCTTCGGAATATATCTTTAGAATTAACTGCACCATCCTGAGTAAGAGCGACAACGTGCACTTTAACAATAGAAATTATAAACAGGTGCTGCAATACTTCCAGATCTTAGTTGGGTGATTGTGTCTGTCTAGCAGTAGAGATACTAGTATAATGAAACGAAGAAAACCCAAGATCATACAGTTAGTTATCTGCGCGATATAGAGAAATGCTAGCTCTGTTCAATATTGTCCTGTGTCTAATATTTCTTCGTCATGTGCCATATCTATGTTCGGATATAGACGATCAACTGACTTTTCGTATCTTTCCCACGTCATTCTCTGTCATTCGCAAGCTGGAATAATTCTGGACCTCCCAAACCGGTCCTGTTGTAAATGTCTTGAAGCCACGACGGCTTATTTCTACCCATCCGCCGTTTGCCGCATATTTTTTCCTCCATGAAGCAATACTTCAGATGATGTGCGAAGTATTCAATGCAATCTTCAACATTCTTCAGTGGCACTTCATTGTATACGCTTCCAGTCGATTGTTTTTCTCTAGTCGCGCAATTCAAAGTATTTTTTTAGATACAATTGTTAACACTAATTTTTACTCTTTTAATATGTGACTATAATGTGAAACGGATTAATCTTTCTGGGGGTCACCGGTGAAATATATTTTATATACACTCAACTCTTTTTTTATACGGTGGATTCGTTCCACCAAGAACTGTGCATAAAAAACCGTGTAAAAAGTGATAGAATTCGTAAAAAAAACTCTAGGTTGGTTCTCTTAATTAAAAAAGATTATTTGAAAGAGATAAGATATTATTCATACATATATATTTTAATTAAGAAAAAATAATACAAACAATACGTCTAATGTTTTAGAAGCTAATAAAGCCTTTTGTTTCCAATTACTGTTCTGTGTTGTCGAATTTCTTATTCTACGGATTTTTTTTCTTTATTCTTTAGACTTTTTAAGACAAATACAATAGGTTTGACATGTAGGATTCATATTAAAAGAGTTATTCGAGAAAAATCAAAAGCTTGGGGTCCCAAATAGACCCCATCGGCCACGGTTAGGTTAATATGTATTTATATTTATATAATATCATTATATAACATGACTTGTGAGATGAGATCCACAAGTTCAAACTTGAAATTTACTGCACCAGACGCTCCTCACGCTTATTATCCATCAATTGATGCAATCTCACTTCATATTCGTCAATGATTATCGCAAATATTTTGTTCCAATATTGGAACACTGGGCAAAAATGGGTAAAATACATTCATTTAAAAAAAATATATGTATATATTATGAAAATATTGTTTTTATTAATTAAAAAGTATGCACTTATGGACTTGAAAGACCACATGCGGTCACAGACTCCTACCCCCAACTCCCCTTGACCCAAGACGCGCTCGACTTTATCTCATTTTAAATACAATCATGCAGAATAATGCGATGATTCTAATTCTGAATTCTTCGCGGTTATGATTTTCCATATTTGGCGAATAATTATTATAATAATGCAATTAAAGCGGAACGCATTATGCATTATTTTTAATTAATTCAATTCAAATCCCGGCTGAAGGACATCTTGGAAGTCATTACACTGTAATTTATTAACCCGTCCCGTGTTCCCAGTAGAAGCTGGGGAAGCTCTTCGCCGCACTACGACTGAATTTTAATTGTTTCCTTTGCGAAGCACTTTTTGCCCAATTAACGGAATGCATTAGGCGCACTCTTCCGTGTTAATGTTTTTATGTTTATCTATTTGGTGATGATAGACTCGGCTCGGATAAGAACCAGACACGTGTCTGCGAGTATTCCCCAAATGTGTCTGTATATACATATATATTATATACACACCCGTCTTTTACTACTCTACGTTATTTTGTTATCTATTCTTTCCGAGTAAAAAGTTTTTATAGAAAAGCCGCCGTATCGCTACATATATTATTGCATGTCAAACAATTCGATAAGATGAGTAATTTGTTTTGTTTTCGCGTTATCGCATCGTGTGGCGTTTGTGGATAGCCGCGGGATATCGCATTTTATTCTTGGTTTTTAATTGGAATTAGATTTGCTTTATCAAGTGTCAAACGCTTCTGACATCGATCAACCCTCGTGACACGAGCCATTATCAACAATTTTCACAATGACCCTTGTTCATAAGCCATATAATGTCGCTGCACCCCTTTCGGTTCCATCGAACCGGGTCCGCAAACGTAAACGCCGGCGTTTAATTGTAAATCGTTTTCAAAGTAAGTGCGCACTCCCGATTGCCAGGTGTCTTTTTTTATTGCCGGCAATGAAAAGTAGGAAAGCCAGCGAGCAGACGTCCTGGAGCGTTTCTCTTATGGTAAACACGTCAAGGTGGCATCCGCCATTGGCTTGACGAGTGATGTCATCGGTTCGGCAGCAGCCCAGACACTCGATCCTTGATCCCGTGTCTGGTTCTGCCCCTTTGATCTTATTCGTATTTAGAATTTCTCACCGACGCGTGTGGTGGAGAATTATTTACGCACACAATCGTAAATGGAATCATTTATTTTTGCATCTGCAAGCGATAACTTTTCGTTCCCGTTTTGCAAATTCTTGCCGTAACGAAGATGCCTCGATGCCGAAACCGGTTAATTTCATACGTTTTAATGCACCGGGGCCGGCTCATATGCGGTGTAATTGAGAAGATGCGTCCGCAGATTGGCTCTCGTAACATTTCAATGTTCAAAATCGAATCCCGGATAATGCTGCAGCTCGTAATCGTGCGGTTTATTATAATGAAATGGCTCCTGTCAATCCCATTACCGAGTCGACGGATTAAGGCACGCGAGCCACTCTTGACTATCGCTGCGCCACAATAAAGAGGCCGCTGGCGTTTCGGTGAACCTTCTCCCCCTGCTTCGTAGCGAGTTTTGTCGGCTCATAAAATTTTACGAGCGGCTGGTCGCCATGACAACGGCAGTAGGGAGACTTCTTCACTACCCCTGCCCTACGTACTTGCGATTACACCCAAAAACTTAAAATGTAAACATACAATGTTTTGTATGTACCTATCCACTGCGCTAATGAAAGAGGGAGGGGCGATTGGATAGTTTTAGAAAATTTAATTAAATCAAGATTTCGCATAATTCGTACAGATACATTGCATTCCGCATAATCGGAAAAAATACCACGAAGCAATTCATAATAATTTACTTTGGTAAAACGCATCAACGAATTCTTTATTTGATTTATCATAAATAATTTCTTGTAATGAGGCTAGTTTTTACAGTAGATTCCGCTTAATTGGGACAATCGTGCACAAATATTTTGCCAAAAATAATAATAAGTGTCTGACTATTAAGCGAATTCTAGGGTAAAATTACAGAAAATCTATAGATAAACTTATTAAATTATTAAAAAATATATAGAAGTATAGTAAAATAATATGTAATTATAAAACATAATTATATAAAGTATACCTACAAATATGAAAAAATAAAATAAAAATTTCCTTCATTTGATTACAGTACATATATAATTTATTAACCTAGCCGTGCCGATGGGTTCTATTTGGGACCCCAAGTTTTTGATTTTTCTCGAATAATTATTTTAATATATATCCTACATGTCACAAATTGTCATGTATTTGACAAAAAAATCTAAAGAATAAATATTATAAATAATCATTTACACGTGCCATAAGAATTTGGCGGTCGTCGGTAGTCGGTGGCGTGTTCTTAGTCTGCGGTTGGACATCGCCGAGTATGCTTGTCATTTACGCATCATATTGATTCGTAGAAGTTGTTTTCGAGTCGCCGTGACGGATCGGTTAAACCTACCATTCTTAGTACTTAAGTCTAAATATTATAAATAATTACAGTAAACCCTCTTATAGCTCTCCCTGCTATAGAGCGGTTTTCTTTAGCGTGTACGGCAGTCCCTCCTATAGTAGTTCCTTATAGAGCGTCGTATTTTATAAAACAATAGATTTTCTTCAAGGTTTTTCAATATATATTTCTATGCGAAATAAAGATAATACAACACACGCACGTAAACAAACTAAAAATACAACATGGTCATTCAAAATATGTAAATGGTAAATATTTGATGTATTGATTACGTTAAGTTTAGTGAAAAATCCAATTAAAAACCCCAATCCCAAATTGTATATGGGTCTAATTTACAATAGGGCGCGTTCCCTATCTCGGCGCTATAGGAGGGCTGACTCGATATAACAATAAAGCTATGTTGAATTACAAATATTCATTTACTATCCCAATTAAACATTTTCGTATCCCAGTTGACTTGAATAAACGCTATTTAATATTTTCTTAAGCAATTTAAACCGCTTATTCAGAACAAAATAGTTCGTCCCCATGTATAAACATTAAGGGTGATCGCCTGTATATTCATTCATATTTTTATTCGGCTGAAAACAAAGGTCAAACGAGAGCAAACATATCATCCGAGTCGTATGCCAAATGCTACCTTTTTTTATACAATTGGTTTGTGAAATATTCATCATACAATGACTAAATTTTGCATGTTTCACAGGGCTAGACTATCCGACGATTGAATTGGAACATCCAGAGAATGTGAATAGCATCACAGAAGGCATTGATATCCGGCTGAATTGTGAAGCAGATATCGGCAATGGCGATGTTCAGTACCATTGGTTCAGGTATTGTCTATTACACGTTTATTTTATTAGTTATTTTATTATGTCGCTTAAATTTCATTTGAATATTTAATCTTATTGCAGGAATTCTGAACGAATCACATCCAAAATGCAGAGGATCGATTTGAAAAAGAAAAAACTACATCTATTAAAAGTGTCTGCGAAAGATAATGGAATTTACAGGTATGTAAAACCTCATGTAATACTAACGATGTGAGGTCTGCTGAAATATCTGCTTGGATTGAATACGACCATAATTATGTGTCAAAGTTTATAATTATTTAAGTAAACAGATAATACGATAGCCTCCGATTTGCATTGGTAATGAGTCAATGCATGCAAAATTTACACAACATATTATTTACAGATGCAGCATACATCTTGGTGGAGAAGTCAGGGAGAGCAAAATAAATTTTCTATTAATCGTAAAAGGTATAGAGATTGTTCAAAAATCATTAAATATATTTAATTATACATGTATACTATTTTTAATTTTATTTTAGATCCTAATTTACCAAATATAATTCATGTTCCATCCGATGTCCTATCGGCACCAAAATCATTTGCCATCTTTCATTGCCAATACGAAGATGCCAATATTATTGAATGGTTTAAAAATGATATGAATACGCCATTAGAAAACAATGAAAGGTAATATTATTTTCTTTGTTTTTTTGTTATTTTTCATATAAATATTTATTATTCATTAACGAATGAATATCTTTCAGAATAACAATTCATAAAAATCACTCTCTGACTATTAAAAATATTACAAAACGCGATGAAGGTTTTTATTCTTGTGTGGCATATAAAAATAATGAAAAAACGCAGTTGCAGAGATTCTCGGTTAAACTGAAAATTGCATGTAAGTTATTTATATTTGCGATCTAGAGTGTAATTTTTTTTTTATATGTAACAATTTCAACGAATATTTACAGACATTAAACCAATAACGATATTTGATTTTGAACCACAAATTAATGAAAATCGTGTTGTTATTGCTCAAGAAGGAAAATCTTATGTTCTCACATGCATCGGCTCACGCGATAATAATCCTCCGAGTCAAATTACGTGGAAGAACACCGATCAACACTTTGTAAATATTCTTAATTTAATCTTATATCGTGTCTCATAATGAAACCTGCGTTTATTTAATTTTTTTATTAATTTATTCAGGTATCGGATATAGGAGAAGTGAGAGTAGATGATGGATCTTTGATAATTGATATTGTAAAAAAATCTCACCAGGGAATATATACTTGTGCTAGCGAAAATATAGCAGGTTTACAAGAAATCACCATATATTTAGTCGTTAATCGTACGTATTTTATTCTACTGTTCCGGATTATACTCATATTCATCGTTAATAATTATTATTATTATTTAAATAGCAATCCCGGTTATAACTAAAAATCCGAGCAAAGAAGTCGTCGATGAAAACTATCCTACATTCTTTAAATGTGAAGTAACAATTGAAAAACAAAAATCATTAAACACCAGTTTGAAATCGTTCTGGAATAAAATTGTCACATTAAGTTATCTAAAGACGGTTAATGGAAAATCACATCATTCCAAAAAACATAATAGTGAACGAGATTTTTCATTGCATATGGGAAATTTTACGGATATGGATGTAAATGATTATGATTCAGACAGTGTTGTACCGTTGAGCAAAGAGCAGCTTATCGATAAATGGCTTAACAGTTTTATATGGGATTTATATGAATTAAAATGGAAGAAAGATTCAGGAAAAACTGTAAAAGACGATCAAGGTGATACAGCATTTTAATTAATTAGTATTCATTTAAATATTTATATTTTTATTAAATTAAAAAAAATAATTTAGGTCATATCATGGTATTGCCTAGAGATGGAATTTTAAAATTCATAAAAACTGCTGTATCGGACAAAGGGAATTATTGGTGTGAGATTATTACATCGGCAGGAGAAACGATAAAGTCCCCGATGGTCCATCTAACTATCACTGGTAATTATTGTAAAATTATTCTGGAATAATCACATGATGTAATTGTAATTCATTTTATTTTCTCAATAACAGAAAAACTTAAATTTTCTCCCCTACCCGTAAATAAAAATCTTGAGCTCTATTCGTCTGCAAAAGTTCATTGCAGAGTACAAGGCACACCCACTCCAAACGTCACCTGGTATCGAGTTAGTGTTACATTTTATTTGTTTCATATAATTATGTTTATATTTATTATAATATTAAAACGTAAAATTTTAGGATTTTAATGATTCCTTACCCGAAGATTTACAATCTGTCAATGGAACTATTCAATTCGCGGAAGTAACAAGAGTCCACAAAGGAAATTATACATGCGTAGCAATGAATTCTCAAGGAACCATCCAAGCATCGATACTCATTGGCGTCGTCGGTAATTATTTAATTTTATTTATTTTAATTGCATTATTTTCCGGATATCATAATTTTATTATTGCTATTCTATATTTAGTGTCACCGCGCTTTATATCCCCGTTGCCGTCTCAAATTATTGATGTAAGCGAGGGCGATCCCGTCTGGATCGATTGTATTGCCGAAGGAGATCCCGAACCAAAAACTCAGTGGGATCGTAATCTTAATATAATAGCTACCATTAAGAACGACGATAAGTCCGCTTTGAATATTGGAGATGCTATTAATCGAGGAAGTGGTATTGATGAAAACGAAAGGTATTTTTTTTTTTTAATTATAAATATGATATAGCAATATTATTTATGCAAAATTTTATTATTTAGAATATATTTGCTGGATAATGGTACGTTATATATTAAGTCGACTCGATTAGAGGATGGTGATCAATATGGTTGCACTGCAGGCAGCTCTGCTGGTCTCCGTAGAGAAGAAGTCACACTCGTAGTCCATGCAATAAATGGTAATTTATATATTTTCAATACACCCGGGCCTCGTATAACACGGTTTTATATAACACGGTTTTGTATAACACGGTTGAATAAATGGTGGCATATTTTTTATACAACACGCTTTATATAACACGGTTTCAGGAAAAAAAATGAAATTAAATAATTAAGACAAAATTCGACGAAAGGCCCATGAATGTTATGACAAATCTTTTGAGCATATCTAAACTTGTCAATTTTGTTTGTTTTAAACTTTTCAGTTGTGCTCTGGCATTCAATAGTGCAGTGCATATTTCTAATAACTGCATTTTTAACCCCAAAATGTTGACTGTTACGGATAAAATTAGAAAAAAGAGAAACTTTATTTCTATTGAAAAAAAAATCAATATCCTAGATCGTTTCAAAAGAGGAGAGAAAGCAACAACTATTGCTAAAACTTTTAATTTAAATGAAGCAACAATTAGGACAATACAAAAAAATGAAAACAAGATTAGATCTACAGCTTTGGCAGGATCGCTTCTATCAGCGCTAAAGATTGGCGCTGCGATAATACCAGTAATAATAGTAGAAAATGGAAAAGAGCTCTTATGATATGGACATAAGGACTGCAATGACAAAAACATTCCTATGGACAAAAGCATTATACAAAAGAGGGCACAAAACATTTTTGATAATTTAAAAAGAACTGAACAACCGTCATCGGAAGATCAAAGCTTATCTCACAATTTTTCTGCTAGTAGAGGATGGTTTGAAAATTTTAAGAAGCGATTTTCACTACAAAATAAAACTCGAGGAGAAATTGCTACCAAAGGATGTAGAATCTGCTAAAATATTTATTCCACAATTCGCCGATATTTTAAAAAATAAGGGCTACACACCAGAACAGGTATTCAATGCGGACGAAATGGGATTGTGTTGGAAAAAGATGCCCCATCGAACCAACATATCAAAAAACGAAAAACATCCGAAGGGTTTCAAAATAGCGAAAGAAAGAATATCTTTACTCGTATGTTCTAATTCTTCCAAAGATTCCAATATTTACCATTTTCTTATTAATCGTTATTTAAACCCCTGAGCACTGAAAGGATATGATAAAACGATTTTGCCTGTTTATTGGAGAGCAAATAAAAATGTTTGTGCCACAGCTATTATTTTTAAAGATTGGTTTTACAATTGTTTTATACCTGATGCAACAGATTATATAAGGAAGAAAAATATTGATTTTAAAATATTATTGATATTGGACAATGCACCAGGACATCCGCTCGATTTAAAACATCCTAATGTAGAAATATTATTTTTACCACCAAACACTACATCTATAATCCAGCCCCTAGATCAAGGTGTAATTTCAACATTTAAAGCTTATTACATTCGTCGAACATTTGAAAAAATAATAGAAGATATCGAACAAGATGAAAACCTAACATCTTCCACAAGCTTGGAAAAATTGACTATTCGAAATTGTGTCGATATTGTTTCTGCATCTCGCTAAATAAATAAAACAATCAACTTTAACTTTGCTGAAAAAGCTGTGGCCAGAAGTAGTCTCTAAAGAAAATGTTTTACCACGAATAGAAGATGAATACCAAAGGACAATAAACATTTGTCGTGGTATTGGTGGAGAAGGTTTTAATGACATGGATATTCAAGACATCCAAGAAATATTGGAGGATCGTTCGTTGAACAAAGAAGAATTAGTCGAAATTTTGAATGAGCCTACCACAATTAATGACTTAGAAAGCAGCTGCAGCGACGTGGATACGTGTTTCACATTGGGGAAAACCATAAACATTTATTTGAATTGGCTATCAATTTTTTTTTTTATTGAAAAGGATCCTATTATTATGGAAAAGAAGTTCGAAATTCAAGAGGAATTGCAACAGATTTTGGAACCTTATAATGAAATACGCAAAGATTCTATACGCTAAAAGCAGACAATCGTGTATTGAATTTTTAAGACTAAACCACAAGAGTCCTCCGATGATGATGATGAAAACTTACAACCGCATCTCTCGAAAAGACTAAAACACATAGGATTCTAAATAATAGCGACGATGAATGAATACTACATTATATTATTAAAGTTTTTTTCAATATAAATGTATATGTATTTGTTTATTTAAAAGATAAAGTACATACTCATATAACTATCTTCGATTTTTTTTTTTTGAACGCGAAACCCTAATTTTGTATGAACTTCAAACCTTGTATAACACGGATTTATATTACACGAGGTTTTGGTGGAACCATATAACCGTGTTATACGAGGCCCGAGTGTATTGTTAAAATGTATTTACTGTAAATGTTAATTTGCAGAAATTATTTTAGATGTTCCTGTTGAAAATGAAGATGGTGTCATTACAAAAGCAATTCTTATCACCATGAGTGTCGTAGGAGCTTATATGCTATTAGTTATTGGGCTTATGGTCTGGTGTCGAATTCGGAGGAGACGAAAACTTGCTCGTAATCTCGGTAATTGCCTATATTTTTTCATATTAAAGTATAGTCTGACGAAAAATAAAATTTAGAAGAATTTTTATGAGCGTTTAAAATAATCGTATATATTTTTTATTTTACAGCTAATGAAAAATTGGAAAATGGCGAATTAGAGCTTAAAGATAAGGACGGTCCTAATGACAAGTTAATAGAAAATAATGATGAAATTTTAAGTATGGACGCCGATAAATACTGTCAGATAAAAAATGCTAAAAATAAGTGTAACGGATCGGGAAATCTTAAAGCCAAAAATGGCAACATAATGGGAAAATCAAAAGGTTCAAATGAAAACTGCGGAAACACTACAGGCGGAGAGAGCGGACAAAATATGAGCGATAATTCAGAAATGTCGGCCAATTCAAAAGCTTCCAAAAAGGGTTTTGGAGTTAATTCGCGCTATGACAAAATTTCGATGACCAGGAATTTGCTACACGATTTAGTTCCCTTAGGTAACATTTAATTCGCTCGTTATAATATTATTTTAACATATAGTTTAACATTTTTGGTTTTTTTTTTAGGCCGTGGTGAGTTTGGTGATGTGCTCATTGCCAAATATCTAAATCCGAAACAAAATCATAATCCTACGATAGAAGAAATAGAGCTGTTGAATGGTGACAAAACAGCGTTGACCGATGCCGAAGAAATAGGAGAGAATGAACCTATTGACACGTCGGCTATAAAAAAAGACGATAACACAAAATATGTCATGGTGAAATCTTTACTACACACCAAGGATGAAAATCATCTTGCAGAATTCAAAAGAGAACTGGATATGTTCTCTAAACTAAAGCATGAAAATGTTTCAGAGTTAATAGGATTATGCAATGAAATAGAACCTCACTATTTAGTTTTTGAATACACAGATTGGGTAAGTTTGCCATTTTTTTTGCAAAAAATATGAACGAAGCAATTAAATCAACCTATTGTAATTTTATTTAGGGTGGTTTAAAACAATTTCTTCTTGCGACAAGAACCGAAGAGGAAATTATGATACAAAGAGAAATCGATAAAATTCCAAATAAAATCGAAGAAAATCAAACTAAAGCTCTATTAACTGCTCGTACTACTCCCCTTTTGGTGCCTCAAATTTTGACGTTGGCTCATCAAATATCAAAAGGAATGGAATATATCTCAGATAACCGATTAGTTCACAGGTTGAAAAAATGTTATATTAAATACAACATTAATTATTTGTTATGTAATTTAATTAATGTTATATGAAATAATCTTTGCAGAGATTTGGCTACGAGAAATTGTTTAATATCGTCTAAGTTTATAGCAAAAATTTCAATACCCGCTTTGACAAAAGATGCTCATAGCAAAGAATATTACAAGCACGTTAATCAGGTCACACTTTTAACTGATCCCATTTAATATAAAAATTAAACTAATTTTCACGATTGATTGAATGTTTATTTTGTCTACAGGTTATACCATTGCGATGGCTACCACATGAATGCGTATTTGAATCGGATTATACGAGCAAATCTGATGTTTATATGTTTGCTTGTACTGTTTGGGAAGTAAGTAGTTTGTCGACGTTTAAACAGGTTGTTTGGAAAGAATCCCATATTTTTTTTATTCTAGCAGAATTTTTAAATAATATATACATACATATTAATCTAATATATAATTACGTTTAATATTTATAGTTTAAATGGTTCGTTTTTTCGTCTGTTATTTTCGTTTAAATCTGGACGTTCGACTTACTTATTTCATTTAAGTGATAATCCGGGTTTCAGCGTAGAAATAGGTGTTTGCTATTTTTCAGCAAATGTTTTTTTTTCTTTTCATGTCATAAATTATCCATTTTTGTCTCCGATGACAATTGTTCCAAATATGGCAAATTTTCTCGACATTAATGATTTGTATATGTTGGTATTGTTCTTTATTATCCAGGAGAAACTCGTGTGGCATCCAAATTTTCATCCTTCTGACTTTACGGTTGTATTTTAAATGCCCGTCCACTGTAGATTTAAATATGGAGAAATATTGTGATAATAGCACACAGTTTGATGGGGATCTGCTTCAATGGTGTGCTTTAGCAATTCTTTGTCAATATTTGATGATCGTCCTAATTGAGAGATATCCTGTAAATTGCTAACGCCCAATTTGATTTCACGAAAAAGAAATTGATATCTGTCCAAAAAACAGTGTGCAAAATAATGGATAAATTTTTCCGAACATTCTAATATTACTTATATTTAAAGATTTATTAAATGAATTTTTTAAATTTCAGCTTTTCTTCAAAGCTGAGTTGCCTTTCATAAAGATGAGTGATTCTACGGTTTTATCACATTTAAAAAATAATACTCTCGCGTGGAAAACGCACAGCGATATGCCAGCTAGCCTTGCCGAACTTTTAGTGAGTTTTTTTAATAATTACTTATCCATAAAAAAATATATCCGATATTCATATATTTTATTCGTTTTACAGGAAAAGTGTTGGGATAATTCGATAAAGAAGCGACCGACATTCAATGAAATTACACGACATATTGCCAAAATTCTAAAAGAATCCACTGTATCGACGTGATTTTGCGTAGACTGATTTTATGAATATATTTTTTTGTATTTTACTCTATTCGTCCATGTATTTTGTGCTATCGTTTTTTGGAACACAATTATGCTTATTGTACAAAGCGCCATTGCTACGATGTGCCAAAAAACAGCACGAACTGAATTATATTCGACACTGTAATCGTAATTTAATAACTTGAATGAATATCCTAGTCTTCTAATTTTTTATACATGCGGCTTTTTAATGATATTTTTTTTACTCGTGTATTTTGTATGTCAATTTTGAATCGAATGTATATATTAATATTACGTATTCCATTCAATGTTCCGACGGTCAAATATTCTCTAAATTGTAACGAACGCATTAACGGCATATCATTTTCTATTATTATATATTGATATTTACATTCCAAAAATATATATATTATTTTTAAATAAAATTCTTGATTTTTTGTTATCTGGCGGAATATAGCAACATCATAAATATTACTGTATCCTGATTTTAATGTGTTCGTTTCATTGAGCGTTGACCGTTGAATATTCTATATTTAATAATTTTATAAAACGATTTGTATAAATTATATAGTATTATGGTACCAGATTGCATTTAATAGTATTAATATATTTATAAATCGATTATACATGTTTTAGGCTTAATCTACGCTATTCAAGAAATGGATAGATTAAAAGTAATTAATAATGGCATCTCTAAATGAGTGTCTAATGTAGGTTAAAAAGTCTTAAGCGCCTTGTATAATTTTATTTAGAGAAATTGTGATAAAGTTTATATTTTTTTTTGGAGATTTTCCTTGTATAGTATATGCTCAGTGATATTATAATGTAATTACTGGCAAATTATATGAAACTCGGAGGTAAAAATAATGAATATATATTAATATGAATTTGCGGCCAATATTTTTTTTTATATAACGATCGAATAGAATCTCAAAAAATATTATATTTTGAGATGAGCTTATTAATTTAAAGGTAACCACAATATAAGAGCATTCGGTATTGAATTTTTTTACTCTTATTGCACTATAATTTCATATCTTTTGTAATATATTTTCTAGTCATTTTTTTGCTTATAATATATTAGTCTGATTTAGTTTAAAACTAATTTACGTTTTCGATTTTTTTTTATCGCTATTCTATTACTGTAATCATAATATTACAATAAGTTATTAAAACGTAGAGACTGTCTTTATTTAATGAAGATTTCTGTGTGTAAATCACTAAAGTATGTTTACATTTTAAATACAGGACGACATTTTATTTTGCCCATATTGTTCGTAATAATTAATTTTTATATATAGAAGATAACTTTGCTATATCTGTATATAATAAAAAAAAAAATATTCGTAGTTTTATTGGACAATCTTTATCCGTATATATATTTACAAATATATTATGCATAATTTAATGTTATCTCTTTTGAAGCAGATACATAAGAGGATTCAGTAGAAACGGCTAAGAAAGCCTAAAAACATATTCAATCAATAACACATAGTTTATGTATAGTTAAGGTAATTTAAGATTTTTATAATTTATTACATTTATACATTTTAATAATAAAGGTAAACGATACTGATATGTCATGTTTATTGCGGTACCTCGCCCGTTCCCGTGGATCATGTAAATCACCTGTCCTGTTTCCATGTACAAGTTAATATTTTATTTTTTAAACCATATAAACCCTTTGTTTACTGAGATGTAATGCAAAAGGTTAATATTAGTCAATGCCATGTTAAATTGTGTATTAATTAGCACGCTGGCAACACTTGCACATTCAAATCTTTTTTTTATGTGCATTCATTTGTTTTTTTATGACAAATATTTTATATCATAACTGATTGTGTAGTTAACTGCGACTCGACTAAAATAGTACTCAGATATCTTTATTGAACCTTTATATAGGTTAGTGGTGCTTTGGAATTTATTGTAATGCCATTTATTGTCAAAACAAATAAATATTTTAATGAAAACTGCAGGGTATTGGGAGATATTAAGGATTTGTTATAATAAATAATTATTCAATTGGTAACATTTTATTTAATTTGCTATATATAGAATATATATAATATCAAGCATACATAATTATTACAATCATGAATTATTTTATCAATATCAAATTGTATGGCAACAAAGTTTCTTTTAAAACCGTTTACGTATTATTATTTAAATTATAATCTTGATAACGCACAGCTGTCGCAACGTCTCTGCAATGTGTTCTCAATAACGGAATGTAACGAGTAATCGAATGCAATATTCAACGTCTACATTTGATATGTGGTTGCTTTGTAAATTCATCAAAATGTATAAGTAAAAGATATGTGATTTTATTGCATTGAAAATAATGATTTTAAAATCTCCAACAATGCACGATTGCAAGCGAGTATTATACTACTTAATTATTTTTTTATTATTTTAGAATTATCAATTGTTGTTCAGAGTATCTTATGTAGCGATTTAGTACTATCACTTAATCATAACAATCAAAGCTAACTTCGCCTGTATGTAATTCAGAGGCCAATTAACATCAATTTACAAAAATGGCTAATCAACTAAAAGCTACGTTTTATCAAATCAATCGCTAAAATAAAATAGATATATTTTTAATATCACTTATAAAGACCATTCGAGAAATTTTCAAAATCGAATAAAAATACGGAAAAATTTATCAAAGACATTCATTGGAATTGGCCTAACTAACATATTTAATATTAATTAATATTGAGTAAATATGTTTATTTAATGGAAGACAAGTGTATGGCTTATTTAACACCCAAATTATAAATATACAATTAGAATATATATATGGTATATATATATTCTAATTGTATATTTATAATTAGAATTTAATTTTAATATTTTCAGTGAAACGATGGAATCTGAAATTTTAATCGCAACATTGTCGTCTGTGAACCGATGAATTTTGATATATTCACGTTATTAGAGCTCGATAAATAATTATTTGCCCGTTCTAAACCTAACACTGCGTAAATATTTTTAGCTTAATTAATCATAATAGTAACGTTGGAACATTCTAAAATTTTAATATTATAAAACAGAAGGCATACAATTTTTCCAGTTGTTTTTCGGATCACCGGAATGAAATTCGTCACCGCAAACCGCTCTATATATTTATCGAGACCTAATAATAATCATTTTTTTTGTTTGCGTAAATAATTAAGAAATAAATTTTGGCATCTCTTCAAACAAATGATAGAAAATTTTATGCGGATAGCCCAAGAAATGTTTGAATAGTACTCGTTTTGTTCCCAATCAATTTGTAAATAACCTCGTATGTTTCTGTATGTCCGATAAATAAATATATGAACAGTATTCTGCATTTAACAATGACGATATCTACAATAAAATTTGGTACACTTAATAATTTTCATGTAATATCAAAGAAACAAAGTTGAAATGCAATATAATTATAAAAAATATTAGTCAATGCTACTTTATACATATATAACAAGTCCATATTGTTTTTAAAAATCGTATAAATAATCATTTTTTACCATCAACAGAATATTAAATTACGAATGTTTAAATATTTTATGTTAGTTACCGTACCCAAAATTCTTCTGGCCCAGGTGCCACATTCAGTCCGGAATATTCTTACGATATTTATGTTCCTCTGCAAAGGAAATTTCAATGATTACATTACTACAAAGTGATTAAAATATATGTAGACACAATTTAAACTCTAGAATCAATTGAAAAGTGCGGATATCTATTTAAAATCGCTTATCAGTCGACAATATTATTTAAATTTTCCAAAACTACTAATCACATTGCACGATTTGGCTATATTTTCATCATGTTTCTAGAGCTACCACATTGTTTTTCAGTTAAAATGTATCGACCGACAGGCCTGATATAATATATGTCATGAAATAATATTAATATGTAAATGATTAGATATGAAGTGCTCATTAAATATAAAAGGGTGCTGTAAATGCATGCGTGACTGCATAATATTGTTGCAAATTAATGTCTCATACAAATCTGAATGTTTTAAATTCATTTAACGTTCATTTCGATCGAATAGAAATGTTTTATTTTCATATATAAAGCATATTTTATATACTAAAATTGATTAATAACATTCTCACGACAATAAAGATACATTTATGAAACAATTATCAATGTAGATGTAACAATATGTATATAAGTTTTTATTTTTATTTTAACATTTAATAAATATTTATATATTTATGATATGATTTTTTTGGAAGATAACAGTTTCGTACATAGATATGTAATATTATTTAATTGATCATTTATGTTTTCAACTTTTACAATTATCCATAACAATGCTAATTTATTTTATTAATAATTGATTTAATACTCTTGATGTCAACATGAATGATATAAAAATCACATATTTTAAATGTAAACAATGGAACCTCTATATTCGGCATATTAAAATGACGTCTGTTTCAATATTCCTATCACAGTCAACCCTTCTATAGTGCCGTGACAAGAACCGCGCTATAGAAGACTTGGCACACATACTAATTTAGGGTTAGATTTTTTTAAATTATATTAAATCAATACATCAAACATTTTTCACGACATGACATTATATATTTAATCTGTTAACGCGCTCGTGTTATGTTTTGTTGTCAACCAAAAAGCATTGATCCTTATTTCGCATGGCAATGTATTACATATTTAATAAATATGTAATATGACCTTGAAAATTTAGCGTTTTGATGAAAATGGCGTTCAGAAGGATTGTCGCATATATCACTCTATAGCAGGGAGCGCTATAGGGGGGTAAATTGTATTTATCATATTTTTTGCTTATTTAACTTTAGAAATTCATAATTTGGCTGTAACGGTCCTTATGATGGTCCTATTGCGCATTTTTTTGGCCTGTTTTATTCGTATTAAGGCTTTAACCGATATTGTCACGCGCAAGTAAATTCGAATTTAGCTACATTTTTGCATTTGCAAATCTATTCGCGTACGCAGGAGCACGCCGACAGTGTCCGAGGCCTATGTACAGAACTCTAATTGGGGGCCCTATACCTCCCCCGTATAATAAAAAAACATTTTATGAAAAATAATATTTTTAAATTTTTCCCCTCTTGGCGCACATAAACTTCCGACGCTTGTGTGCCCCGCACAATCTGGCCATATGGACGGGGGGCCCTGCGCGTACGAAACACAATTATGTAAATTTCTCGAACTGTTAAAGGGTTAATATCCACCACAAAACAATTCTAACCCAACACATGGATCATATGGTTATTGCCTGTTTTATTCAAAAGAAATTTTACCCAAACGCCGTGTTTCATAAAATATATTTTAAAGTGACGTTAGAAATTAGAGTTAATATTGTAAAGATCATTTAGAAGAAGAGGTATCAATGCAATGAGCAGATCTGTATCTGATCACATGTGTTCCATGGGTTTAACCACTCGATTCCTATAACTCACCGGTGAGTCGCGATTTTTTTCGTTGAAAATAAAGTTAAGAATAAGCAAAATGTTGCTATTATTTGTAAAATCATTGGTCTGGAGCGCTAAATAAAATATTTCGCGCTGGTAACTAAGTGGTTAACCTAGCTATGACGATGGGGTCTGTTGGGGACGCCAAGTTTTTGATTTTTCACGAACAACTCTTTTAATAAAAATTCTTAATTTCACAAACTTTTTGTATTTGTCTAAAGAATAAATATCATAAATTTATATTATAACAAGGAGATGAAACAACAGAGATATATTTATCCTGTGACGATATAGTCGAAAAGTGATACTCAATTTTTTTTCTTTAGTCAACTAAAATAAAAATAATAATGTGATTGTCTAAAACAGGCAATATTGCTTAAGTCTTATGTTAAACCCAATGCTACTGAATTATCGCCAAAACAAAAACCTAACCCTAGAATTGGTTGTGACTGTTCTTCTAAATAATTAAACTTTAACTATTACCTATACTTTGCACATTCTTGGAGGCTTGGAATGGATCATTTAAATTTTAGTTGTTTGCATGGATATGACTTTCTATATTCGTCATATTCTACAACCACGAGTATAGAGCTTCCACTGTATTCGGTTAATTGGTGTGATCTTGAATTGTATCGATAACATTTATTTATAAATCATATGAATATAAAATATAATTACTCCATTGTGTCGTATTGAACCTTCTTTACTTTCAGATAGCGGAATATACCATATCCGGTCACTGTGCAGAGTACAGCCACCGACAACGTGGCGCCGACTGCTATCGGCGCCGTTTCATCTCGCGCAGATCCACTGGCCGAGCATTGAAAAATTGGTCCAAACGCATTCTTAGCCTTGTACATGAACGCTTGCAGCTGAAAATCTCTAAGGAAGACGGTTGCTTTTTGGTCCACTTGTGTTCTAGAAAAATATCGATTATAATTTAATAACGATGTTAGAGAACGCATTTAACCAAAATAAAATACTTACGAAGGATCATAGTTTTCTAAATCGATCGTCATTTCGGTGGTACAACCGAATGATTTCCCGACGGGCGTCGGAAAGAGTAGTGTTGCGTGTCTGGTCGGCGTAGTCAGCGACAATTGGACATTCTTCTTGTCGACGTGTTCAAATAATTTATTGTTCGTGTTGTATTGCAGTTCCATTCCGCTCACATACCATCGCTCACCACCTGGAGTCTATCATCGATTCGAATAAATATTTTTAACAATCCCATAGAAATATATATACAGTACACTCCCGATTGTCCGGGATAATGGTGGAAAAGAGCCGCATGGATAATCGAAAAACATCGATAATCAGAACTATTCATTTTTATTTGGTTGTAAAATGTAATTACATTTCTAAAGCAGACTTTTATTTTAACATGGTTAATATTTATTCTGAAAATGTGTGCTTTTTGTTTGCTTATTATATTATTATATTTAAATTCCCATTGGGCGATATACTCCAATGTGTCAAGAAAAGTCAGTCCTGTCTTGCGACCAATACAATTAATAATTTCTACTTCTTCACTTGCATTTCCATTACCTTTCTCTCTTAGGTGGGATTGAAAATAATATCCCGAAATACGTAAATTGCATTCTAAGCACTCAAGCCTTGTAAATTTGCCATTGGATCACATATTAGACAGATAATTAGTTAGAATCCAATAAAAATCTCTTTACATCTGGTAGAATTCTTCTCCACAATCAAACGAGTGTTATTAAATTTATTTTGTACTTTAGTAACGAGTTACTTGTATCGCATTTAATCAAGTCGTCATCTTCGTTACAAAGGGTTTCGAGAAAGCCACCACGCTAATGTTGGTTCATTAAAGAAATAATTATTTGCATGACGTTTGAAATTTGTAAGCATAATGCGGTCGTATGTTTTCAATATGCTTTCATTAGAAGAAGAGCATTATCTAAAACAGCCCTCTTTTCTGTGGCAACTTCTTTCTTCTTCTTCTTCTTGAGGTGCCTTGTCACTTACTGACGTAGATCTATTGGTTCTTGTCTTTTCTCCATAATATTTTGCCATGCTGGAACAATATTGGAGAGCAACGACAGCTTCTTTCTTTCCAACCACCGTTTACCTTTTACTTTTACCTCATGATGATCTGCAGAAAGCGATACTTTGGTCTACGAATGATGTGTTCAAAGTACTCTTTAAATTTACTTAATATTTATTTACGTAAATTTGACAGGTTTTTGCGGTGTCCATTTTTTCTTGAAAAACTCTTTTAATATTTCCTACATATCACAAACTTTTTTGGCTAATAATTAACGTGACAAATTTCTTACTTATGCCCCTTTAAATGAGCTTGATTATTTAGCTTTTCAAATCGCTTAAAGTTTAATTTTGTGAGTTCTATACGCGTTTGGGTACCAACTCCATATTCTTCGAAAGTCTTCGAATGTAGAGTTTTCGAATTTTTTTAATTATTAATTTAGTCAGTTTTAAGATAATCCGCACACTGATAATTAGGAGTGTACTGTATTGGTTAATAAATACCTTTGCAAAACTCCATATGAGCTTGAAATCTTTGAATATCATCGTCATTGTCTCGGTGTCTTCGAATCGACAATTGCCCGATACGTTAGCCTCATCAGGTACGAATAAATCCGCTTCCTATATACGTTTTTAATTAACATCACATTAATATTACATAATCCTTATTTATTTCAGAAACGTATGCACTTACGACTCGTTCGCCGAGTTTATTAGTATATTTTATACTAAGAAGCGCGTCTGTTTTTAGCAAGATGCACGTAGCACCCGAAGAACTGTTGACTCTGTAGAGCGCCGACGTGGACGGGGTAGCTGGTGGCGCTGGTGGCGGCTGAGGAGGACCCACAAGACTTCCAGACACGAGTGCGCTCTAATCGCCGATCAATGTAAGCGTTGCATTATTTTATTTCAATTCATTTTAATAAATAATTGAGTGTACTTACATTGTCCACCGGCGATGGAGTAGTCCTACTGTATTTGGTTTGACGGGGCTTTTTAGTTGATAATCCTTCGAGTTGGATACCGGATACAGTGTAAAGGACACATCCTGAAACAATTTAACGTTTTAAGTGTCTTTAAACATTTATATTTATACTCTGATGATTAATGTATAAATAATGTCGAATTAAAATCGTATCGGATACGATGGGGCATTATTAAAATATGGCGTGCTCGTATAGTTCAAATCAGCTAAATCGCTGATATTAATACATAGTTAATGTATTCGTGGTGATTTTCTGGGTGTGAAATAATGGCCTCTTTGTTGATTGACAACGTACCTCTAGTTTCCATGTACTGAAATAGTTTTAATTTTCGCCATTGAGCGAAAAAATCCAATTACTATAATCGAGTGGTCTTGCTCGGCGAACGTGTACACAAATGGATTGAATTCCATTTCATACAAAAATAAATATTCCCTTTCAGCTGAATCAGACATGTACAAAGTTTCATCATAATATAATCGGATTTTTATTTTTTTGTTGGCACACATGTCCCTGACGTATTTTGGCAATATGGATGTTTTTTTTTATTGCTGGCTGTCGAAAAGGTTTCGTGTGTTTTGCTCGCCAATTTTTTACTTGTGAAAAAGGTGAAAAAAGGAATGAATTTTATGCCAAAAACAACACCGTTAAAATATTCATCGAATACGGTCCCTAAAATCCTGAAAAAAATATGAAAGAACAACGTTTTGTCAATATTGATGAGATGACAGCCGCTTCTGCTACTTGCACCTACTCGAAATAACACGGTTTTTCATTATGTACCACTTTTTTCTTATATTATTTTTTTGTTGTAAATTAATATAAAAATATGTATTTATAAATAAATATTTAACGTGAGTTCAAAGTGTTGATAATGGAGGAGTTGTTCCAGTAACTGCAAGTTAAATTCTAGAAGCCCTTCTATTAGCTAATAAACCTTATTATTTACATTTATGTATCTAATGAAAAAAAAAAAAAAAAATACCTTTCTTTTTTACGCGGTTTTTGAAACGTATCCGTATACGACGTATCATAAATAAGCGTTTCAGAAGCGCTTTGAAGTTTTGAAAACAGCGGACAAAATTAATATTCATGAATAAATAAAGAATAATTTGTTATTTTAAATTATATTTTATAAATATGGATAATATAAATCGATAATGTAAGATTCTTGCGTATTTTGAAGTAAAATCAGCCTTCTGGGAAAACCAGATTAATTAAGACGACTATGAAATAGACGAAGTTAAACATTTTAACTTAAAATACTTAAGCTTAAAGAATCGAATGAATAAGTTTCTTCCACCGCTTCATTCCTTTTTTTACACGATAGATACGTTCCACCAAAACCCGTGTATAAAAGTAATAGAATTCATATAAAACTTGATGATTGGTTCCCTAAACTCCAAAAACCGTATTATTTTTTAAAAAGAATAACATTGTGGTATATAAAGACGTGCAAAAAAGGTAATAACGATAACCCATTAAATAAATTATACAAGATATTATTCACTCATATGTATTTTGATTAAGAATAATCTATCTAACGTCATGGTTTTCTTGGTTGTAATATGAGATTGTACTCGTTCTTTGTTTCGTATAACACGGCATTATTAGGAACCTAACGATCGCGATGCGCGGAGATTATCCGGATCTTAAACACATGACAAATAAAATTACCTCTTATGATATAATTTAAGATAAAATTAAAATGTATTGCATATTGTTTTCATTATGTGTCCGAAAGCTAAACTTTGTTCATAAACCGTTCAGATATTTAAGAGAGCTTTGTCATAAAGTTGTGCTTTATTAAAACAATACGAAACAGTCGAGCTGTGAACACAATGGTTTCGCGTTCCATATTTCAGAACCATTCAAATATAGAAACTATAAGGAAATATATACTAAAATAAAATAGGAATCGCAATATGCAAGTTACGTCATATTTTATATTACACGATATGTAGATTTAATTATATATGCAAGGATCATTTTTTTATCTCGGTAATTTTATACATTGTATCAGGGTGTGACATATGATAAATTTGTATTTCAGGTCAAATCGAAGTATGACCTTAATTATAGCCTTTATTGAAATATGGAACCAGAAATCGATCACAACCTTTTCCATGGAACGTTCTATGTGTTTCATGTGTCGTGTACATATGGTTGATGGTCAGAATGATGGCATGCTTATTGATGAATTGTTCGCTCTTACCTAATATGAGATATCGGATTATGTAGTTAACGTCAGATCTATCTCTCCCGCTGAATGGATTCCAGTTTGCCATCTTCCCGGGATTTGTTTACAGGGGGGTATTATCACGTAACGAACAAATGATACTAATTCACAGCGATACAAATGCAAAAAAGCAGATGTATCCGTTATCACTCGAAATTTTCTTCGGAATCACCGAAAAGGCTACGGTGGTCCTCCCACGCAATGTCAGACTAATAATAAAACCTACGCCAAAAAAAATTACACATCCAGCGACGGAAAGCTGTACGAAGCTTTCTGCGCGACGCCCGGCGCAAGAGAAAAGCGATCAGCGTTTCAGCGCGACGCCGACTGCGCAAGGACCAATGTCGCTTGGGCGTCCGGCGCTCTATGTGACCTTTGGAAGATTGTTTCAATGCGGGAAATCAATATGCGACGGCGCATGCGCGCGCGTACGTTTTCATTTGGCGCGGGAAATTAGGAATCGTCCGTGCGCGCCCCTAACGCGATAATTTTCGGCCATGCTCTCCACCTATGAGTGGCCGTGTTTATTCGAGATTTCATCTATTTTCAAGGGATAAGCCGCTTAATGTGACACATATTTTATTCGGCTGCATTGTCAGCTACCGTGTGTCAGATCTGAACAGTGGCGTGCATGCCGTGCCCCCTAAAAATCTATTTATTTTTATATATGGGACGTATACCTTTTATTGGATTGATATGCCACTGGGCGGTGGTTTGTAACAAGGGTAGCCGGTCTAATGAGGGTAAACATGTTGCGTTGCCGATCATTGAAAAGGGCCGGAGCGCATATCTAGATTCAGACAATGGGTGCGGATGTTCATTTCACACTTGACAAAGCGAGCAGTCATGGCCCCGAAACGCATTGTGCAAAAAGGTTTAACGCGGATTTAAATCGTAATATTGTTGAGTGCTAAATATCGAACCTCGTGCATAACATGGCAACTTTGAAATAATAAAATACAACCCTATATTTTTTTGTGACGGCAATACTGCTTTTAAAAAATGTCATCCTTTTTTTTATATGTGTACTCATCCATCGACTGACACTGTAAACAGGTACGACAGAACCGTGTAAATCTAGACATAGAACGATGATATGTTGAAATTAAAATCCATGTTTATCAAGATTTTTATCCCAAATTATTAGAAAATAATTTATTGTTCTGAATTTATCCTAATTATATAATCTGTAATTATTATTAGTTGTGTTGATTGCATATTCGTAATGCCTTGATTGAATAAGGGGCCGCGGCGGGGTGGGAGGGGGTACTCATCGCAAAGCGCTGTATTGCGCTGCGACACGGAACAGCCTCGTCCACACTGATTTCAACTAGATCGTCCTCAGTTAATCCGGTCGTTCTCGAATAATTCCTCAATATCAAGGCTAAATCTCGGAAAATATTTTATAAGTAATTCATCATAATTATAATATTAGCCATTTTTTCACCACTTTACGGAATATTATGATTTCCAATAAAAAAAATATTTTTTATCCTTTTCCACTTTGTATATTTTTTCTTCAAAACCAAAGAACTACTTTGATTTTTTACTTTTTTGACGAATCTATTGAAAAATATATAAATTATGGACAAGTGAACAAAAAGCTGAATATAAAACAGCCAACCATCATTTCGACTGGAAAAGATTAAATCCTTGCATGCTGGAGACAATATAAAATTGTAATTATTATCTTTTTGTTTTTCTTTACGCAGTATTTTTAAATCAACGCGGTTTTAAAAATTGCGTTTATTCAAACCCGCGTAAATCATCCAAATGCATTTATTAAATTGCAAAAAATTAAAGGTTTAATTTTTTTTTAATTGACCGTCTAAAAATGAAACCGCGCAAATCACGAGATGGTCATATTTTCATTTTATATATATATATATATTAATTGGAAATTCATCATTTTAATTTTACTGCATTGTTCTACTTCTACTTTATTACTCATATTTATTTGATTTTAATCCATAAAATTATTACTAAATAAGTTATTATTAGTTAAATAAATATTTTCATAGTTATGGTGTTATGTATGGAAGTATTCCAGCAAATAATAAACTCACCCTCAATTTGTCATCAATGTCCAAGAGCAGTGAATATCCAACAATGACATCCCTTGTAGTTTCCATTGTGGGCATCACTCCAACACTTCATTGACAATAGCTCGTTGCATATTATTGCATGTAAAGTTTTTTTTTTCTCGATATCAACCGTACGTATTATACACCATCTCTCCACATAATAATATTATTGATAAATATACTTCAAAAATTTGAAATACATGCATTCGTATTAAAATTAAAGCGTAAATCGAAATTTATTGTAAATAAAAAAGAATGTAATAAAAGAAAAGAATGTGTCGTGTAGAATGCCACGCCCTTTTCCAGATCAATGGTGTTATTTGACACGTTTGCGTCATGTCTCTCTTCACATAACAATTTTCAGCACTAATAGGATTCTCATGCCCAGTAAAAGATCAACAATGAAAATATAGCGCCCGATTATAATTATTTTTAAATAAACAATTGCATATCGTTGAGAGGGATATTTGTGCGATTGATAATTATATAACCCTTGCTTGCCTAAACATAAAGGACAACCATTAAATTAATAAGGGGATAAATCAGCGTTTCGGAGACGCTTCCACCTTCCAGCGTCAGGTTACATCACGTGTAACAAGAGAGCAGCGCTCTATCTCTCCACGCACTATAAATTATGACTAATTACGGGACTTCCACCCTGTTTGTGGCATTGAAGAATGCCAAAAAATTCTTTCGAGTTTTGCATACGATTTTTTAAACATTTTTTCGGTGCCCTATCGCATTCTCGACATTTGGCAGCCAGAAATATTTGTAAATCTCTATTGCATTCATCATAAATATATGAAGAACGTTATAAAAAATCATTTAATAAATTATATATATTTTAAATTATAAAAATGATATCTTTTATTATTTATTTATTATTCTTCTCTTTATAAAAATAATATATATTATTTATAAAAAAAAATGTATCGGGGCATACGGTGTTAATTAACCGCACATATTTTACATATTTTTTTCGTTAAAGAAATCGCGAAGAGAAATTATGCCCCATATATTTCATGATTTATGGCCATCGTGAGATTTATTACATGTAAAAAAATGGTTAAAAAACTGCCAACTAGATAACTTTCATTGTAGGATCATCACGAATTGTCAATATTATGCATATATTTTCTCTCCATCGTCGATGTTTTACCATTGCTTTACGAGCTGTACATGGTGGTTGAAAGATGGTACCGAACGATTGTCTCTTATCCTCTATTATTTTTTTTCTTCAATTGTCCATTTTCGGACGTAGCGAACTATCGATCCTTGTATTTTCTCCTTTAATTCTTTGCGAGCTAAAACTAGAACATATCCACGACGGCTTCTTCTTCTTTCTTCCCAACTTTCCAACTTCTTCTTCTTTCCAACCACCATGTACAGTCCACTTTGCCATTCATGATGGTCTGCAGAATGCGATAATTTTATAATTTTCAATGCATTCAATTTTTCAGTTTTAGCGTGTTCAGAAATTCTCACGCCTGCGAAGAAGTTGAAGTACGGTTATATTCTTGATGCGTTTCGTCCATGGTATCTTGAACATTTTTCTTCGACATCTCACAACTATCCTCTAAATTTCAGAAAAACGTCTTCATTTCATTGTATTCATCTACAGGAATATGAAAAAGTCTCAGGGGACATGTTGGGTGAATACGGAGGCTAAGGAGGAGGAATCAATGGTGTCGTTTTTGGCCAAAGCTTCATTCCACATTTTCTATTTTTTTACCATAAATAGAAAATCACTGAGCACACCAAAATACGTGAAACCAATGAAATAAGCATCTAATATGATTACCAATGTAAGGATACTTCATGGACAAGTGACAAGACCAACACACAAAGAATTATGACTATTGGAATTATACAGCCTGTAATATCAAAAAAAAAATGCATTGCAAAGTTCTTCGTATCCTATTTCTCTCATTTTCTTTCGCTTCTTCTCGGAACTGTCTTTCTCAGAATTTGGTTCTGGCTTCTCCAATATATGCCATACCAATGGGGTATATTCTAACGGATATTTTCTTGGATTGGTGCCATTTTAAAAATCGCTCGAATTTGTTTGTACTTTAGCTTTGTTTCTGCATCTCCCTCGGCGCCTAAGATTTTTTTTCTTTTCAGGAAATTTTCTTATTCTCTTTTCCTTTTACTTCTCACCATGTACTAATTCTGGGTTTGCCTTCTTTTACCATTAGCTACCAGTATATGGTAGCTAAGTCTTTATATGGGCTCCTCGAAAGGGTACTACGCTTGGGATTCCAAGGGTCTCCTTCAGCTATTTTTTCATGAAATAGAACACATTGTTGCTGCGGGTCTCATGAAATAGTGTTAAGTTCAATGCGAATGAATGCCCACTTTAATCGTATATCTAAATACATATAACCAGCTTCATGGCTTGTAGAATAAATGAACTGAATGTTATAATTATGTTAGTTAATTAAGACTGAGCTAAGTTAGTACTTGGATAGGTTAACCTTCTAGCGAAATCTATGAATTCTTTATGACAATGGCCAGCTGAAAATGTGAAAGAAATCTTTATCAAAAATATGGATAGATGTCGATTTGTAATTAACCAGTGGCGGCTTGTGAGTAAAATATTTGGGGGTCCTGCGGAAGATTAAAAATGAAAAAAATATGTTTCAAAACGACTCAGTATGGACGGCGTGGGACTGCTCTGAATCGCAGCGCATAACAGTGTTCAGCGACGAGACCCCCCCCCCTCCACTCCGTTGCCACTCCGCATCCATCCAATGCATGACGCTGGTAGCGCTGATTATACCGTGCGGTTTAACACAAAATATAATTTTATTTATGTTCTTTATCAATAGACACATATATATATATTTATATAAAAATATATTTTTCCTCAAATTGCTTGGAGGTGCTGCAGCTCCGCAGTGTATATGGACAAGCCGCCCCTAATTAATTGTAGTACCATGTTTATAAGATAAATAAATTAAATTTTCATTTTAAATTAAAGTATTTCTTAAAGATAGTTGCGCAAATTCAATTATCTTTATCAAATCAAATTAATTTTATTTCAAATCAATTTATTCCGCAAGATCGTAAACCACTGGTCTTTTTTTATCAATATCTCATAAAGGGATTCCAGCTCCCGGTGTCATATGTCAACTCAACCCCATAAACGCAGACTGTAATAACCCCAGGTAGGAGACATTTGCCATTGAAACTACTCGAATAAAGTTTAATGCGGATTAATTTGAACAATGCGATTCAATTAATTCGAGAATTCCATATTTAGCGAATCGATGTGGTTGTTTTATCGTTTGAATCATTGATCAGAATGAGAATTTCATTATGGAATCGTAATTTTATTCGATCGTAAATAGATAATAGTGCAACAAATAATATATGTACGTTTTTAAAAATCACCGAATCATCGATCTGTGTCTACTTGCACAAGGGGTTGAGGGGAGTACACGAATAATTGGTCCCAAAGAGGCAGCCAGCAGCTAGGGGACACAAACAACCGGGCAATTATCAATTTTACGTGTCGACTGGCACTATCAATTAGTTGATATTTTTTTTGGTGTCGTTTATCTCAGATTTTCGAACGTATGGATAATTCATACGAATAATATCCTCTTTATTGTAAATAATTTTGATCAAAATCGCAGGAACACTCGGATGTAGTGGCTGGAGAGGGGTTAATTTTAAGTTTAGCAGAATAATCATCCAATTATTCGCTTCGATCCCTTCGTTCATGTGCGAAACATCCCCCTATTGGTCCATGGGGATTCTTATCTGAGTAATTGACCGCATACACTCGCTTCAATTATGGATAATTGTATCGAGTTGTTAAAAATATCAAATGGTCGAGCTCCCCTTTGATTTCGCGCGGATTTATTAAAAGGGGATGCAAATTCGCAGCGCATGGCCGAACAATGTATCGCTTCGGATAGTTTTTATCTTTTTTAAATATTATTTTTAACATTATCGCAAAAAATGTAAATAACAAAGGCAACGCCGTGTGACAGTGTCACATGCATGTCTTTAATTTCCATCATCGTATTTGTCAGTAGTTTTTAGATGAGTTTTGATTGAGAAAACGTATTCGTTCCAACAGGCGCCTATTGGTGTCGTATAAATATTCTTTTTCGTTTATTAGAAGGACCCAAATGTAATGTCGTATTTTTTTAATGAAACTAAAACTCATATCTCTAATCATTTATAAAGCTTAATTATACAAAATAATTACCAATATTTTCTATTACCTATTGCCATTTATTAGGTAAATCTAAAATGCCTTTTTTATAAAACTCTGCAGCTTTAGAATCAAAATACTCCGAAACGACCGATGTTTTTTCATCTTCTGATTTTAAAAAAAGCTCTTGTAAATAATGCTCCAATGAGCGAAAAAGCTGATAATCGGATGGAGCCAGGTCTGGAGAATGAGCTGGATGCAATAAATCTGTCAAACTTAATCTTGCGGCTCTTTCTCCTTCAGTAACTTACAGATTCCACGCCTCATGTGTTTGTTTCTCTCAGTCAACGCATGGGGGACCCAAACGTCTTCTTTTTGAATCTTCCTCATTTTTTTCTAGTAATTTTGAGTTGACGACCATGAAGTACTTGGCTCGATAATTCTTCTATACTGAAGAGTCGGATTTTATTCAACCTCTTCTTTTATCCACTTCACGAAATCGTCCACTTTTGGCTCATTTTTTAAATCAATATTGCCTGATTTAAACTTTTTTAACCATCTTTGACATTTCCTGATGTTTAATGTGTCTCCATTAACATCGCAAATATTTTTTGTTGCCTCCGTTGCTTTTTTTTTTGGCGTGAAACTGAAACAGCATACAGTTACGCAAATGTTCTTCCGAAGGACACGTCTCGGTCAATATTAAAGGGGCACGTAAAAAAACTTTTTTTTTAACGCAAAACGAGGATTGGAGACTTCTCACGACACACAAAATATTTAAACACGTCTTTCTCAGTCAACGGACTGAAGAAAACTAATCTGAAACTATTCTTTCCGAAAATGCGACATTACATTTGGGTCCATCTAATATTTAAAGCTTCTATTTTTAGTATATGAATTAGTATTGGCGATTTCCAGTTGGGTCCTGTCTCGTCTAAAAAAATGAAGCGAGGCCAGAACTGGTACCGCGTCTGCCAACACAGTTCTGAAAAGCGTGACCGAAGTTTGGGGACACGTTTCATTGCCTCTTCAATCGACGACTGAGCTTTTGTACGCCGCTCGCCCTTTTGTAATTCGACTACGGTTCCTGAACGCATGTACACACATACATATTAAATATTTATAATTATTTTTACTAGAAATCGTGTATTGCTAACAAAACGATATTGCATTACGCCTCGTCGAGGGAAATACTTAATTATTTCGTTTGAAATTTAGATTGTAACGAGTTCAACAGACTTATTATAATTATAGTTTGGGATATTAGCATAACATATGAATTAAAATCCCTTGTTAAAAATATATTCGATTATCCAAATTTCTGGGTAGGTTTGGTTATATTAACACATTGCCTATTGATACCAAGATATTGAGCCGAAAATTTAATCAAAATTTAGGCAAAAAAATAAAATATCTCTAGCACTTTTTGAAAACGAGCCGTATTGAAATTTTTATAAAGCATGGTCTTTTGAATTTTGAATATTTGAAAAAAAAACAAAACATTATAATACGGTGTAGTAAATAAATAAATTCTTAAATGGTGTTCGTTTTGCAAAAATATATTCTTTATTGTGCCGTGAAGCGATTACATATTATCATATTTTTATATAAGATGTTAATCCATTTTCCCTCATTTCTGAGGAACGTGATCATGTGCATGATTTCCCTTATGGAGGACCATGGACATGGTTTTCATGGGAATATATAGTGCAGTGGTTTCCCGTTGCCTTTTGCACCGCAGTTTTTTTTTTATACCGAAGAGCGCTGCTGCCCACTTCCCAGCTTATATTTTTGTACATTATTTTTTTTGTGAAATGAAGGTCGTCAGCCTTCATCCCACCCCTGTGTTGACCAGCATCACTCAGAAGTATTCAGAATGGTCACCCATCTGAATACTATCTGCGCTTATTGGCAAATGTACCCGTCATAGCTTGGAGGTAATTACAATCTAATTATGATTGTTAAAGTTAAAAATATATTAAACGCCATAAAGTATTTCGATTAAATGGTTTTATATGCACTACAAAAAGTGTTTGTTCAGTGAAATCTCGTTTTTAAGTCCTCGGATTTCTCGTTTTCCCGCTATTTCGTTCAATTTTTACAATCTCGTTTTATTTTAGTACATTTGTAACTCGCTTTAACTTTTTTTTATTTTCGGTAATCTACGTTTAAAAAATTTAAAATTCAATTCATTGAATGTGCGACGATTTAAAATGTTTGAAAACAATATTAGGGAGCAAAAATCTGGTACAAATGTTATTATTAAAATTGGAACGACGAGAAGATCCCAAAAATGTTAAAGCATCTATTTTAGATGCAATTACATACTTCAATGCAGACGAAGAATTATCCGAGCACTAATCTAACCCAGTCGCGGTTAACTTACATCATCATAGCAGTCTGTTTTCTATACAACCCATGGTTAAATAATGATTAACCCATTTTCGCTTGATTTTTTTCCTCAAAATTCATGATAATTAAACATAATGATATATGAAACAAAACGAGATTGTTAGAAATGATGGTTCGCTGGACCAGGATGAGGCGGTGATGATCCTTTACTGTAGTATTTTCAGTGCGCTCTGCATCAGACGCTCATCATGCTTGTCAGCTATCGACTGATGCAATCTCAATTTATATTCTTCAATGGATATTGGAGTGGTGATAAAAATACAAAATGTTCCAATATTGGAACACTGGACAAAAACTGGTTACGGTTTATTTGAGCATCCAAATCTTTGAAAATTCAGAAAATTAAATGTTAATGAAAATTAAGTGTGAATAAACTTTTAATATATGTAATCCGTTAGAAATTACGCATAAAAATATAAATAACTATATAAATCAATTTACATTATTGTTAATAATTAAGAAAGATTTTGCGCGAGTTTTTATATATATTTGCTATATTTTACGCGATTTTTGATAAAATTGCCATTAGAGTAGTTTATTTTTAAGCTATTTATTTTACGTGAAATTTATACAACCGATCACAATACAACCTTACAACCATAATACACAACAAGTGGATCAGGGATATTGATTTAAATAAATAAATGTTTTAAAAAACTTCAATTATCTGCCCTTTGGCTGTAAATGTATTTGAATACTCATTTTAATTTAGTTTTTAATACACGCATTTTAAAAGAATAATCGATAACCAATATGGTTGATTTTTTGCCTTGTAATTTTCTAACGGGCGCCAATATTGGAATACTTTCAGGATAAATATTCAGCATTAAATTTCCACGTTACTGTTAAATGCTTACTGAAAAATATATATTTTTTAATTTTAATTAAAATACATTGTATATCCAACAGTGTGTCTGTCTTTCTTCAGATCAGTATACTAATGAAATATATCGATGATGAGTATATTTATTCGACTGAAAACATTCCAACTTCTTCAATGTCCATGCCAATATTCTTAATCTCGTAGAACCATTATGCAAACGTGGCGGAAAATCTAAATTATGCAATTAATGTTAATGCTGTTTTGTGATTTGCAGATGTATTGACGTTTTGAATAGCAGAGGTTTGTCGAAGAAGGTGAGCGACACCCGACACCTCCAGGAGTCGGGTTGCGCTCGTAAAGCCCGGGCCGGCTGCTATTCGACAGGGCCGCAGTTAAGGAGGGGGGCTGATTATTAACGTAGAGGAGCCTCACATCAGAGATCCTTCGAATCCTCGAGCAATGTATAAAAAGCGTCATAATAAAATATAGGTAGATATGTGAGAATCACGATTCTAAACGATCTATACTTTTTTAATAAAGTATTTAGTAAATGTGGCGTTGATCTAATACAATTAATGTGCTGTTGGCATTGTGAACGATCACCATAATATTTAAATCCATTTTCCTCTGGCAAGCTCATTGTGGAATGCTTTGAAAGCTCGCTGAACAGCTTTTCGTTCGGACGGCCGCTATTGGTCGGGGTTTCCATGGATACGCTGCAAAGTCTCCCCTACTACATTGCGATTGGTCTGCGGAAATTTGGGCGGGACTCCGACGTACAGCCTATTCAACCATCAACCCGATTGAAGAATCAAAATTAATAAAAAATAATAAAAAAGTATATACAATGATTCATTTGTCCATATTGAAGCTGTATAAACACGATGTAATCATTTATAAAATATATGATTCATAGGAATTCTTGACGATCTTATCACATTCGGTAGCCGTTCAAACGACGTGCATGCAAACACATTGTTGTCGCAGATAACAATTGGAAGCTGCAGGTATTTGAAAAAAATATAAGAGCTTTCGGATTAAGGGCAGACACCTACCAAGATAACAATTTGAGCTTAGTCGTGTGAACCTCGATTGTATTATCCACACAAAAAGCTTTAATCTCTTATGGAAATGTCAAAGATACGCAATTCTCATGTAATTTTTTTTTCTTGAAATGATTCTCTAGCCATGTGTTCCATTCTGTATAAAAACAACAAATCAACACCTCCCGATCATTATTATATATTTTATATTGAAATACACTCTTTTTTACACGGTTTTGAAATAATTCTGTTCGCTAAAAATTAATAATTGTATATTTTTACACGGATTATTTGTACTAACACGATTCCCGGAAACAAAAATAACAAAATTCGGAAAAATAAGAAAATCAACGACGGGAAGAGTAATAATAAAAAAATGCTTCATTAGATTCTAGCACATTAGACGTGTCAGACTTCTTAGTTAAAAAACATATTATTTACAAAATCAGCACGTAATTCGTTAATAAAAGATTCAAAATTTAAGAACGTATATATGTTCACCTCGTGTTTTTTTTACGCGGTAGATTAATTCTACAATTTAATAATTAAACAATACATTGTTTGCGCATCTAAATTTGACTAAATTATTTAGAAATAAAAAAAAACGTGTAAAAATCATAGGTATAAATCTGTTTTTTATAATTCGTGCAAAAAAGCGTTTTTATTCTTTTTATGGATCATATTTTGTGTTATTTTATTGTCGAAGGTGATCACAAACTAATGGTGTTCGGATATTTATTTTTTATTTATTCTAAGTACAGTGATTTTCAGCATCTGTTAGATTTAATTCCAATCTTGCTGTATCTCGAAAATGAAACATCACAGAAGAGTCATAAAACAATTTAAAATGTAAATAACTCTTCAACTAAAAGAAGTATAGCCGTAGTTTAGATCTTTTATTATAATTTGGTGCATATTTGGTGAAAAAAATCCGTTACTCCGATTTTTCGACATTGCTTTCCAGCATTTTGTATAATTTATTAATGGTTCATTGTTACTTTTTTACACGATTTTCTATACCAGAATGTAGTTTTTTTTTCCAAAAAAAAACATTTTTTTTTTAGGGAACTAATCTTCTATAACTTTTACACGATTCTTTTTTACGCGGTGTAAAGTAAGAGTCGGGTGTATCTTGTGTCTTTTGTGGTCGTTTAATTAATTAAATGACTACCGATGGTAGTGTATTAATTTTTTGCATAAAAATGAGTCGATTGTCCCAAGAATGTCAAGTAACCATTGTAATTTTCTTATAGTAATGTGATATGTCAGTTGAATAAGCATATTTTTATCTCGATCCCACAGTGAATAAGTACAACTTTTGCTGACCCATTGAATATAACAAAACAAACACGACGACAGCATGTGCCTGTGTGTGTGATATGTTCCAAATATAAAAATAAATAAATAATAGAATCTCGTGTATTTATTTTGCTAATATATGTATGTGCATTTTGCGACGTTAATAATATTAAAATCCCCCGTTGAGCGAACAATGGTTCGATGCGCATGGTGTATGTAGTCCGGGTGAAACCTAAACGTCAATCAGTTCTGGAATACGAGTCGCGCGGTCCGGACGTGCATACACCCTCAACATTCCTGAAATATACTAATAACATTTCAAAATATATCGTGCGTGTGTGATTTAAACATTTTCATTCAAATGTAGCTGAAAAAAATATATTGTGTATTGAAAAGAAAATGAACGATATTCCCAGATTGCGTGTGGATTCTTCTTGTTCCGATCGTTTAACTCCGACGAATGAATCGACGAGCGGTTCCAGTGTTTCAATTCCCATCTACGGCTTCGAAAATACGCTGATTCCGTCTAATTTCTATAACATGAAACAAGACAATCAGATGATAGAACAAAAACTGTACTACGACCGCGGCGAAAGCGCCGAATTAAATCCGAGAATAAACTCGAACGATCCGTATACGCAGTGCAATAAAAAAGACAGTTATACGGAGGACTTTTCAATTTCTTGCAAAAAAATCACCTGTGTTAATTATTACCCGCCGGATATGCAGCATAAGCGGCACTCCGAGGAGAAGCTGGGCCAGGATCCGGACGATTATTATAATTCGATCATGAACAGCAGCGAGGAGGATATAATCGACATCCACGACAAAGTGCACAGGAACAGCTGTCGGATGGGACAGACATCCAGGAGCATGGAGCCGAGTCAGTTGCCGGCCGTATACGACGCCATTAATCCCGATTGCGCCAGCGATAGTCGGGAAAAGCTGGGGAATTTTCATCTGGCGAACAGTGGAATAAATTGCGGCAACGGGGTGTCGCATAATGGACCGATTTTCGGAAATGGCGGCGGTAAAGATTGTGTTTTGTTCAATCAGGAACAAGTGCAGTGCGTTTGTGAGGCTCTTCAGCAGCGCGGGGACGTGGAGAGGCTGGCCAATTTTTTATGGAGCCTTCCATCCAGCGAGCTCAATCGCGACGATGAGATTGTGCTTAGGTACATTTTTATTTTATTTTATTTTTTATTTCACAATGCATGACAAAAAATATCAACCCCCTGACCAGTGCCATTAAATATTCCTGAAATCCATAGATTTCTCCAGAAGTTTAGTCTACCCGAGTATTATCTTAGCTCAGTCGCGATTCGCTTAATTCATAACAGATTTTTTACACGGTTTTCAAATAACACGATAAAATATTTATTTCATTAGGACAAAAGTACGTAATTTTATGACACTAAATAGTGAAATTTATTAACTAACAGCTGCTTATGATCCTGACCTAGTACGAGCTTTAAAATTCCAAAGGGATCTGCAGATTTGTATGGCTGGATATCAAGAATCGTACAAATAACTTAAGGAATAAAAAATCATTATAATAAGAAATCCAACAAGACAGGACAGTAATAACAAACAAAAAGTTTCATCAGATTCTAATACATTAGATCGGTCGATAGTATTAATTAATAATATTATGTATAATTTATTTATTGGATTTTCAATATTACCTTTTTTACACGGTTTTTGGTGAAACTTATCTACCGTGAAAAAAAAACGATTGTAGTTCTTTTATTATTTTATAGAGAAAGGGGATTTTATATTGCTGTGTAAAATAAAATAGTATTCTTCTAAAATGTCGATAAAATAGTATAAACGTTTACCTAAAATAATTTGTTAGCGATAGAATTAAAAACTTGATTGTTTTTATTTTTTAAATTTAAGAATATGTATGTACATCTCATGTTCTTTTACGCTATAGATTAATTCTTAGAATACTCCTGCAAAATAAAACAGCGTAAAAATACATTGCTGCATGTAAATTTGTTAAAAAAAATTGTTTAAAAACATAAAAAATGAATGAAGGAAATTTTGTGTAAAAAAATGTTTTTATTCATTTTTATGTAGCATTTTTTGTGTTATAGAAAATATCTTCAAGCGTAATTTTTAAATCTTTCACTATTTATGGAATGTGATCACAAATTAATGATTTTTAAATAATTTGTTTCAAAACTGCTGAATTTTGGTACAAAAAATCGCATATAAATGAGCAAATCGCGTAAAAACGTCGCAAACATTAACATTTAATAAGTACGAATATATAAACTAATTCTTAATTAATAATATTTGTACATAATAGATTTAATCTTTAATCCCATATTTATTATATTAACATATTTGATTGTTTTCAGAGCAAGAGCTCTAGTCGCGTTTCACAAAGGCATCTTTCAAGAGTTATACTCCATTTTGGAATCTAAATTTTTCAACGTGAGATATCATCCCGATTTACAAGAATTATGGTACAAAGCTCATTATAGAGAAGCTGAAAAAGTACGAGGAAGACCGCTCGGTAATATCACAATTCCATCCGCATAAACTTAAGGCATCTGCTGAGGTATTCATTAAAATTTAATTTAATTTATTTAGGAGCTGTCGATAAATATAGACTTAGAAAAAAATATCCACTGCCGAAGACGATTTGGGATGGGGAAGAGACGGTGTATTGCTTCAAAGAGAAGAGTAGAAACGCATTGAAGGATTGCTACATCAAAAATCGGTATGTGTATAGAAGTAAGTTTATTCGAATACTGATGCTTTGCATTGCACTTCATTCGCAATGATGATTAGTTTTCATTTATTTATTAACCGTCGGGACTAGGTAAATCCACATCTGTTGCATTAAACTCGTATTTCATCTTCGTATTTGTTATTTTACTTTAGATATCCTACGCCGGACGAGAAGAAAACTTTAGCTAAGCAAACTGGATTAACTCTGACACAAGTATCCAATTGGTTCAAGAATCGACGCCAAAGAGATCGCACCCCACATAATCCGAGGTAAGTCAATTCTTGCAAAACTGTAACTATTACATATATTAGTATATTAGTAGTTAACTATTATATATATTTACAGTAGATTCCGCTTAATTAGGACACATTGGGCTCAAATTTTTTAAAACAGAAGTACAAGAAAATAATATCTAGTTATAAAGTATTATAAAATTATACAAAGTATACATGAATATCATTATGAAAAAATCGTATATACATGAAATGGAAATTTTAAGAAATTTTCTGCTATTGTTTCCATTATTTACTAATTTTCCTCGGCACAAAATCTTTTTTCATGCTTGTGATTTCAAAATTTCTCCCAAATAATTTATAAATAATTATTTAACAATAAAACAGATTGAATGTTTATTAAAATTTTGAAATTACTGTCCCAATTAAATGGAATCGTATATCAGATAACCGAAATAAATTACTATTAGTTTCTGTACCTTGCGTTTTAGCAAAAATAATTTACTATCCCAATAAAACGGCGTTGCAATTGATACGTCACAGCGGCTCGAAAACAACCGCGTCATCCGAAGGAGGGGGCTTATTTACTTTGGAAAAT
>JAGXCT010036722.1:65322-80280 GCA_022495035.1 Philopotamus ludificatus | reverse complement strand
TTTTTTTATTTTTTTTTCTTATCCGGTTACATATTGTCAAATTTTTCGTTAAATTCCAAAGCACGATCTTTGTGTAGGTCATTCATTATTACGGAAATGAGTTTCCATATTTTTTCTTATTTGCAGTAATCGTCGAATCTTCTTCATTTAACTCTCGTGTTTATAAAAGTGCATCAATTTCAATTTATTTTATCAAAACTGAAACCTTCTAAAAGCGAAACCGTGTAAATCTTCCTTTTGCTTTCAGGTCTGAAACGTACTCTATTCTTCTGTTGCCCTTCGTTATCTTTTTTATCTCACGCTACACATTAACCTATAATTGATATTTCTTTGTGCAACAAAATTATGATGAAAAATGAATACATACTCATTTTTATTGCAGAAAAAGATTATTTTTACGGAAATGACGTTGAGGACGGAATATATATATATTTATTTATTTCTATTACCATTTTTGCAATTCTGTATTTGAAAACTCATCATCGACGTTTATAAAATTTGCACTAAAAATAATGGAGCCTCTTGCCTAATTTAAAGATTATATATTAAGCCTTTAACTGCTGTGGTCATCCCGGTGTGACAACTGTCAATTCGACGCACACGCTAGCGCCAAATGCTGGAAGCTTTGAGCAAAAGCTACTTGGATATGAATGTGTTTCATTCAATGAAAATATTTAGAACCCATAAGTTTGATTAGTAAATTCTAGTTTTAGCTACATTTACGTATTTGCGAATTTATTCACCTATAATTATGTAAATTTCTTGCAGTTGAAGGGTTAAATATTCAAGATTTTTTTTTACCTACCCGTGCCGATTGGTTCTATTGGGAACCCCAAATTTTTAATCTTTCACGTATAACTCTTTTCTAGTCCTACATATCACAAACTTTTATATTTATCTAAAAAAGTCTAAAAAATAAATATTATAAATAATCATTGTCCTTTATTGTCTGCAATTGTGGAAAAAAATAAAATCAAGAAAATTCGCGTTCGTTCAAACGGGCGCGATGTTTTTTCTCGCTTGTATCCGGTACAATGTGCCAAGTGCGTGGTGCGTGTGAAACGTATACTAGTGACACGTGTTTCTAGAATTTGACCGTCGGTCTACCGGCGGCGGGTCCTCAGTTTGCGGGGGGACATCGCTTGTCATTTACGCGTCAAATTGAATAGAAATTAGTAGAAAATCCAAAACATCGACGATACGAGCAATCAAAAACATTGCGCCCGTGCTTATGGAAATTCTTATTATTGTTTTTATTTTTTTTTCGCAATTGCGGACCATAAAGGTTAGTGATTATTTATATTTTTTTAGACAAATACAAAAAGTTTGGGACATGTAGGATTTAAATTTAAACTTGGGGTCCCAAATATACCCCATCGGCACGGCTAGGTAAATGTCGTCGAATATATGAATTAATGTCGTATTTTCGAAACGCGATTTCAAAGAGAGTCGTCATGGGATGACGTATGTTAACATTTTTTTTAAACAGTATACTATTCGAATACTGTTTTGAGATAACAAAATATCCCTTTTTTCTCAAGGAGTATTCTATATCCTAATGGTTTTGGCATTTTCTAGCATTTTCAATATCAATGAAAGTGGCCAATAAGCGGGATAAGAAAATTTCTAGTCTAGTATCACTTTGGATATCGACTCCGCGACACGGTATGTCACGGTCAACGGAGACGGAGGTGGCGAAGAGTCGAAGAGTCGAAGAGGCCGCGCGGCGGCAGTACGGCGCGGTCGACTCTCGACGGATGCGCTCCGGACCCGGAACCGTTAAGCTGTCGATTGATTCGCAAAAAATTGCGGCCATCACAATTTTGTATCGCGCATAGGACGCCGGACGCGTCCGACGACGGAAAACGCTCGACCGCTATCTCCCCAAATATCGGAACAGTCCGCGTTTCGATCGAGCGAGAGTTGCATAAAATTGACGTTTACGTTTTCGAAATCGTGCTCTTTCGGCCGTCGTCCGAAAAGTAAATAGGTCACGGTCGCAGTTCGTCGCACTCGACCGTGATCGACGAGATTTTATCTCGTCGTTCTTCGCCGAAATAAATTTCGAGCGCTTTCGTATCGCGCGACGTCGACGTCGGAGTGGCGCGACGTTATCGACGCATAACGATCGATTCGCTAATAAAACGCGCGTCTACGGTGATATACGACGCCTTATCGGAATAATTGCATAATAGCCGATCCGGGCACAGATAACCCGTCCTCCGTTGATCGCGTCGACGTTAGAGACCCGATGTTTTTCGACAGATAATACAGTCGCGGAATCATGCCGCGAGGGCGGAATCGTTTCGTAAACAAACGCTTCTCGGACGACGGCGGCGACGGATTGAGCGCGAGTGAAAGTGCACCCCGCGGAGAGTGCGGAGAAATGTGCCGGCGATAGTAAGTGAGGTGCCGCGAGGATGCGGGGCCGCCGGTCGTCGTGAGCCGCGATGCACTCGCCCTGGGCCTCCGGCATGAACTCGCCCTGGGCCCCCGGCATGGACTCGCCCTGGGCCTCCGACGTGGACCTGCCCACCCTGCGCGCGCGCTGCTTCTTCCGCTTCCGCCGTCGCACCCGCTCCGGGACCTGGCCGTGAGTAACGCAGAAGCGATCCTTCATCACAAACGAGCGACACAAAAAAAAAACAGTCGCGATCCTATGCGACGTTCTGCCTTATTTATTTTTATTCAATATTTTCAAACGTCTCGTTTGAATGTCGCGCGCTTTCGCCGCGTTGACGTTACGCGTTCGCCTCGTCGACGCGCTAATCGTCCGACGGATCGACGAACGATTCGGACGAATCGATTGTTTCGACCGTTTTCGACGATTCCCGTCGCAGGAATTTCGTCCGAGAAACGAGTGTCCATACGGTTTGACACCGAATCGAGAGAAAGCGTGCGCGGCCGCCGAGTGCGCATGCGCGCGTCTGACAGTCCGCTCGAGCCGTGCCTCGCCTCGCTCCGCGATCAGCTCGCTCCTCGCGTTAATTAGTCCCTAGTTCGATTACAAAATGATGTCGTTCCGATTGTCGTGATCGTTCGTCCGATCGTCCGATTCGTAAGGTCGCCGCGGCCGTATCGAACGTTTCGCCGAAAACTTTAAGCGCCCGCGAGAAACGTCAATGTCGTTTGACATGTGGTAATTCTTTTATTTCACATATTTGGCCCTAACGACTCTTTCGCCGCGCGAGCGTTTGAATAAATTTATTTTTTTCGCGGCGGCAGATTGTCGCGCGATATTGCCGATCGCTCTTAACTCGAAAAGTGCTCTCCATTTAATAATCTCTACTCATGCGCGAGGGTTATGTTTGGCAAATTTTAGAAATCTTGAGATAGTGCGTACAATCTTATTTATTTTTCTTCTAATTAGCTTCGAAAAGTTGGAAATTGTTTTAAACGAACGAAAACATTTTTATCTCGACGCCCGTTGTCCTATTTCGACAAAATGTTTCGTCACTTGTAAACATATTTTTTAAACCGCGTATAATTAGAGCTTGCGTCAGTTATTGTTTATGATTCGTCGATATCGATAAAAAAAAATACGTTAGCTCGCAGATCTACCGCCATCATTTTAAATGAAATATATATAAATCTTTTATTAATCAATCGTTTATTGGATTCTGTTATGATAATGTACAATAATAGTTGATAGATACGATAACAAAATGCAGAACGGAAGCTGCCACCCGCTCGTTGCCCAGGATATAGAGCACAGGTCAGTTTTCACGTAGAATGGAAACTATCATTGACATATATTATTAATTAGATAAGCTTAGATATCACAAATTTAAGTATATAAAAAATACGCGGAATTTTTCTGTATTCTATAAAAAAAATCTTTACATAATCGACGCATATTCCAATCTTGGTATATTGTTTACTTCCTTTGCTGCTTCAGTCTTTATCTCCTAATAATATTTGCGTCAATAGTTTTCGGGAATAGAATAGAGTCGAAAGAGAACGTTTGCTCCAAATACGGGGGCCGAGGCATCATAACGGTGTCTTTGGTTTCTTCTTTCCATTTCTTCCACAACTAAAAAACCACCGAGTACACCAAAACACGTGAAACCTTTTAAACAGTCAACGTTAAAGCAAGCGTCCGATATGATTACTGTCCTTAGTGACACTACATTAATTTAAAAAAGGAATTCCGCATATTTTTATAAACTCTAAAAATAATATAATTACAGGTGGCTCTCGACTTTCGCACATTATACTTTCGCACAATTCGCTATTTTGTACATATTTTAGAGATATTAGTCAATAATTCAAAAAATGTTCGCTTCCATGCGATGGAAGATCTTTTTTTATCATGGATTGATGATCAACATCAACTCAACTCTGAGTTTTTTAATTATTCAAAAGAAGGCTCTTAGTTTGCACGAAGATTGGAAGATTAGATTAATAGAAGATTCTAACACGCCTAACAGTCTTTACATAATACAAAATGACTGAAGAATCGGCTGATGCAAATGAATTTATTTCCTCATTGTCCAAAATTATTGCGGATGGATGGATGGGAAATATTCTCTTACTGAAATATTCAATAAAGACGAGACGGGTTGTTTTGGAAAAAATGCCTAATTCTACATTCCTATTAAAGGAAGAATCAGTTACCCCTGGACATACCCCTGGATTTAAAAAGCTGGTAATAGCTTGTGATTTCAAATTAAAGCCAATGTTAGATTATGAAGCAGAAAATCACAGAGCACTGAACGGAAAAGATAAAGAATTGCTTCCAGTCATTTAGAAATCTTAGTTAATAATTAAAGATTGGAATTGTTGATCTTTTTTTACATCACCCTACTTACGAACATTCAATATTCACACACATTTTCAGGAACCAATTGCATGCGAAAGTCGAGAGTTTTAAATATGAAAAGCCAATAGTTAGCGAGATTATGAGATTGTTGTAACCATAATTAAAATTATTTTTTTATATACTTGTCGTAAAATGATAATCAGTATATTATTAATTGAAATGAAGTACGTGTGGATTTCAAAAGTGCACATAGTGACTCGTAAAAGTTATGATTCTGCATTTAAAAGGTCAAGTTATTATTCCATATCAAAGGTACACTGACCTTTTCAATTATTAAACTTAATTATCTATTGTCGTATTTCATTTTTTTATGAAATGCATAGTTCAATTGCGATAATAGCAGGTGCATGTATAATGCACTTAATCCCATTTTCATGTTGTTTATGGCTAGTCAGTAATTTTGTCCATCCTCCGTTTTGCCGTATCAACTTTTAATACTCGGTGAAATAGATTTATATTAATTTAACATATCGCTTATAATTTATTAACATTGTTGATTGCATGTTGTTATGTAACTTGTTATGTTAAATCTAACACTTTTTGGGAGCACACACACCGATCGTTCAAATTATTTATATATATTTTTTGTGCGTTAACACACTATAATATTAGAATTATGTATGTATGTACTTTGGACTTTCAAGGTAAAATCGATTATTGCGGTAATGATTCTCAAAAATTTCGTATAAGTACACCACCGTATCGTAGCGCACACGAAATAATATCGCAATTATGTAATAACATTGTTGTCGATTATTTCTAGTGATTTTTATTTGTGTATGTATGAGTTTGGAATATCGTAATGTAGTCGTAATCGTATTATCCACGTCTGATGATAGTTCACAACACCGAGCCAATCGTATCGAGCTCTTGTATTCAAATTTTATTTAAAACTTTGCGGTATTTTGTTAAATTGTTCTTAGTATATTCAATTCTGCACTAATGATTTTTTTTGATTATCTAAATATCTTTATAAATTGATTTTTAATATCAAGTAAATCGCTGAGAATACAGTGATAACGTGTACCACCACTAAATGTTGATTGATATGTCGTTTATCGAATATTTTCCTGTTGCAATCGATAGGTTTTCTAATAATGGTCATGTGTGTTCTCTTCGTTTGTCCTATACGACCTTTACTGGCGGCCCCTCATTACTCTCGTATCGAGGCCGACTAGTGAATGAGCCACTCACTAGCTAATCTTGAAAGACCATATTTTTGATGTGCAATAGGGATTAGAAGCTCTGAAAAATATTTTCATTTAAAAATTACACGATTTCCGTGTACAAACACTGGAATTGCTGCACGGGTAAGCGCATATACACGAAAGGAGGTGGTCAAAAAATCGATTGTATTTAAATATGTAACGAATATATGGCACGAAAGCGTATGTGTGGATACTACAGTATGCCACGTTGGAAATTTAGTTCATTAAATCGTGATATTTCATGAAAAAAATCGCGTTTTTTTATTAAAATTACATCCGCGTCCGATTCTTTTTTGCGTCAAAACGTTGTTTTCGTGCGATCGATCGTTTGCCACAATGTCACTTTATCTGTGTGGTCGCTGGATGCTGATAATTGACGGTGACCGAGCATATTTTTGTTTGTTTATATTTATCTCGATCGTTTTTCTTTTGCCATTTGCCAGCCCTGTTGCTGCCCCACCACGAAACCAGGGCCAGCTCCAATATGCGATTGATCCTACACAGTTGTAGAGCCGTGTACGACCCTGATCGGAACCGTAGTCAATCCAGCCGTAAACTAAATCCTAAAAAAAATCGTATTTTAATTTATTGTCGAATATCGACGTCCAATGTCGACGATCACGTCTCTATCGATCGTATCTATCGATTCGTATCGACGGGTCGTTAAAAATGCGCGAAAATTTTCTTTAAAATAATCATTGTATTAATTTAGTATCGACGATGTTATTTGAGAGTACCCCTGACAAATGTATCGAATATATCGGATCGATATCTTTCGGCCTTGATCTCATTCGAACATAATACTACAGTTTAACGTTATTACAATTAATAAATTATCTAGATTCGATTAGAAAGTAACACATTTGAATGATGATGTATAAAAAAGATATTTTATACCTGCATTTTTAAATTTAGATTCAATACGTGTGATAGTTTTTTTGTTATTATTTTCAATTAAATCGTCGTGACAGTGAATTTCATATCCATATGTCAATCTAGTGTGTATGTGTGATTAAAATGACAAATATTTTTTATCATACAATAGTGTATTGAGTGATTATTTAAATAAAAACTTTAATAAAAAGAAAATGTATCCTCTGACGCAGGCTGCAAGAAGGTTATATATGCTTTTTTATCATTATATATTTCTATGTATATTTTGTTATTAGTAGAATTATATTTTATTAGTGATTGATTTGATTTCCGCGTAAATATGTATCATAGTATAATATAGAAATGTTATGTCATTTTTTTATGTTTCGTAGGACACGACGTCAATTGACGTATTTTCCGTCGGACAATTCTGCGCTTTCTGCGGCACATGCCGAGTTGTTATCTCGGAAGTTGGAACTTTTTGTTCTCAAACTCAATTTTATATATAATTGTTTATTTTGTAGCTTTTTTTAATGAATTGTATCGACTATTATTGTTCAAGTTATGATTACAAGCGAGCATGAATAACGAGTATATTTATTCAATTTCTTTCTTAACAGTGAAAGTATTTTTAATTTAAACCTATTGGTATTGTTTTAATTTTCTGTATACACTTACTAAAATGATTTATTGCCTTCGTGCCTTTCTTTTTAGCAATTAAATTGCTTCCTCATACCTTTTTTTTTTAATAATATACCATAAAAATAACAATGGCTTTCTAGTACATAGAAAGGTAGTGGTGGAAGTTACAACAATTATTCTTTTCTTGTTCTATGTACGAATTATTAATCGATGACTAACATTATTTCATATTCGAAAATATGGAATGTGAATAATTTAGTAATTATTTCGATCGCTTTCCATCAGTAAATCATTTCGTAATATTTTAGTATTTAATATAAACTATAATAAATGAACTCTTCTAAATCGTATATCATAGTTAGAGTGTATTTAAATATCGGGTTTAGATATTTGTTAATAAATAGGAAAACGAAAGAAAACAAACAGCATCTTGTTGATTTTTTTTTTAATGACAAGTTGAATTATTTATTTTGTGATATGTTAAATTGTTTTGTATTTGTACTGTGTCGTTCGATTGTCAACAATGGTGTACGAAGTTAAATTTAAATAATCGTAACTTGAATGGTTGACCTTACCACGAATGGCTATCTTTTAACGAAATATCGTGGATTGGCTTCAATATACTCGTGGTGCGCATTCTTCGTCCGACGTCTCTTGTGGTAGGACTAGTTTAGCGTGTATAGCATATGATATCATATTTATTTGGGTGTATATTGATAATTGATAATCGAATCAATCATTTTTGTGGATGGAACTTGTTATATGTAAATATTAAATATTAACTGTAAATATTGTACTGTGTTCCGGTTTAAAACTAGAGGTAATCTATTTATTATTTATGAAAAAAAATATATAAAGGGATTAACTATCATAATATTTTTGTATTGCTATTATTTGCAAATTTTATGAATCATATATTCGCCATATTGTATTTTTAACCGTTTTTTATGCATAATGTATACACATATTGTATTCACAATATTGCACACTCATTGTAATGAAGCATTTAAAAACTAAATGTGTAGATACGCATCTACGGTAGTAATAATTGACTATTACTTATTTTTATTAAATATAGATATTAGATTAAGGTTTATTGAAATTATTTAGTTTTATTTATTGCATTTTACTTTTAGACAAAATACAAACATTTTTTATCTATTAACAATGATATTTTTTTGTTGTTATAGGCGTACCAGATCACTAAATGCACCATCACCGATTCAACAATTCGGACCATGCGGGAGAATAATGAAAAACTCAGCAATGGTGATGTGAGTTTAATTATTTTATACTAATTTGGGTCTAATTTTGAATACCTTTCTACGGCAAATATGTTATTTAATAAAAATTGAACAGAAAAAGTTAATTTATTCTAACAATGAATAGAGTGTTATGTCTTACCTGAAATCATGGATGTATAATTAATAAGTATTTTTAATTACTACTTTATCAGGCAAATTCAAGACCCGGCATCGCAGCGGCTGACGTGGTACAAGCCGCCACTTACAGTGCTCGTCATCAAAAAAGTTCGAGACGTTGCCGTCCTACCTCCATTTGTTCAACTTGTACATTGGCTAATACAGGTAAAATTAATATTAAAACTAATCACATTTTTTTCATTTTTTTTCATACATAAATTTTTTGATTTCACGATTGATAGGAAAAAAATATGGTAGTTTTCGTGGAAGCTTCGGTCATGGAAGAATCTCAACTCCAACCATACAGCAATTTCAATCAAGTGAAACACAGATTAATGACGTTCAGGGATGGAAAAGATGACCTAACGGATAAAATAGATTTTATAATTTGTCTCGGCGGTGACGGAACTTTATTGTATGCCAGTTTACTCTTTCAGGTAATATTTTAATTGTGAACATATATTTTGTTCGTTTTGATATATAGTTTTGCGAGTGTCTATTATCTTATAATTTTTTTCAGCAATCAGTGCCACCTGTTATGGCATTTCATCTTGGTTCGTTAGGATTTCTCACTCCATTTGAATTTGAAAATTTTCAAGAACAAGTTACTAATGTTTTGGAAGGTTTGATTTTTTTATTTTTCTAAACAAAATATTTTATATACAGCAAGTCCTTGACTTATGCGATTAATTGGTACTGAAGGTTCTCGAGTAAAATCAAGCGTAAAACCAAGTGATTCCGGATCAAATGTTTGAGAAATATTTATATATAAACCTGATTCATTGCACACTAACACAATAGTCTATGTAAACAAAGCAGAGAAGTGCAAGTCCGAAATCTTGTAAGTCAGACTTACAGTACATTTATTTAAATTTATAATTATTTTTATAGGAGATGCAGCCTTAACACTTCGATCGCGATTGCGTTGTGTTATAGTGCGTAAGGAAGGTACTCAGAAAAAAAATGAGGATCAAGAAGGGAAAACATCCCGAACATTAGCACCTCCGTCTACTATTTTGGTACTCAATGAAGTGGTCATCGACAGAGGACCATCGCCTTATCTATCAAATATTGACCTTTTCTTAGATGGAAAGCATATTACTAGCGTACAAGGCGATGGTATGTAATTTTAAATATATCTCATATTAAAAATAAATAAATCATTATTTTATGTGTAATTTTTCAGGTTTAATTGTATCTACTCCTACTGGGAGTACAGCGTATGCTGTGGCTGCTGGAGCTTCTATGATTCATCCGTCAGTCCCTGCGATAATGGTGACTCCTATATGTCCGCATTCATTATCATTTAGGCCAATTGTTGTTCCTGCGGGAGTGGAATTAAAGGTATAAAAATAAAAATTTCCTATTTAGTCCTAATTCAATTAATGAACCGAATGAATTATTGATGAGTAATGATATATTTATAACCTACTGATCAAATATTTAATGATCATAATAATTAAAAGATTATTTCAGAATGTAAACTTCATTAGTTTGAAAGTAAGATCTGCATTAACCAAAAGGATACATCATAGTAAATACATGCATCTTATGGCTAGAGATTGTAAATTCCTATTCTAATATAAAATGACTATGCATAATCGTCGAGTGTTGTCGCGTGTCGGAATCAGACGTGGCGGCGATAGCGGTTGGGCACAATCATAGTTTCGTGGATTCTACGGAACTATGAGGAGCCATGCCGCTATCCAGGCCAATTCAGTGACATGTGTGCTGCTGAAGGTGCCTGTAGCAACCGATCAGACCGTAAATTAAATACGAATTGGCCCTAGCCTCGTCTGATTATTATTGTTACAATCCACGTGCGACAGCTTGGTTCCCGGGCTTTGGCTGGCGACCTGACCCCTATTCGAAGAGCCAAGATATCCTGGAGGACACCCGTCGCAGTCATGACATCATGGTTGCGACGGAGGTGCCTCCAGGTGGCAAAGACCCGCTTAATATGCCTCTTAAATAATAATACAATTAAAATATTGCAATAGATTTCAATGGAAAATTTTCTGTGTTGCTTTTAGAGATTCAAAAGTGAATAAGAGTAGATTTTGTAAAATAAATAATTCAAGGAAATTTAGACAAGTCGATACTCTCACGAGAGTCAGTATCTATCGAAATTGGTTAATATCATTGACATCTAAATAAAATATTATTTCTAGATTTCCCTTTCGCCCGATGCCCGCAACACTTCTTGGGTTTCATTTGATGGCAGAAGTCGTCAGGAATTATTCCGTGGAGATAGGTACATAGTCTGCCAAAAATTAGGCATTGTTATTAGACGAGTCTTAACACGCATTAACAGTTTGAAATACTTTTCTTGTAGCTTTATTGTAGCATGCCAATTGTAAATTATTTGTGCTTTATGTATGCATTTTCACTGTTTAAAAGCGTAATTTGTTTGAATTTTCTAATTTAGTAGTCTCCTTCATTTTCCTATTTTCGTCGTCATGTATTTAATAAAATATCGTAAACATTAATATTAGATATAAGGTTTATTTGTATATAAATATATTTACACCATATGCAAGAAACACAAGAATTTGTACATATTTGTATATAGAGAGTATTTATTTTATAGTGAATTTTTCATCGCATATGAAAATACGTACGTATCCATAGTAAAAATGTTATGTTTAGTGAATAATTACTAAATTCAAATTTCTCCGTTTCAAATGTTGAATGATGTAAAATATTCATTCTAACTGAATTATGATATAGTTTTTTAATATAGCACGTGGAAGTATGTATTTGACAGTTCAAATATGTATATTTTTCTACAATACTCAAAAATTTGACGATTGAGTACCATTTGGCTTCCATAAAATGCTTTGTTCACAGATTATGCCTGGAGTAGATGCCCGAAATCCAGCTTGTGTGTCTTTTGATGGACGTTGTCAACAGCAACTGGGGCCAGGCGATAGGTAGGCTCATGGCATAAAATCAAAATGAGGACAAATGTGTAGAATATAAACTGAAATATTTTAATTAAGAATTAAACAATTTTAATTTCGAATACAGGACGAGTGTACTGAACAATTGTGTGGTTTTGCACGTTAATTATTATGAAATATAATTATTATACCATATTCAGGTTTATTGTATGTTTATAAAATATTTACCGTAGTGTTCTAAAACATTATATAGTGCCCATAATTGAATGCACTATTGTTGTTACTTTTGATAGTGATCAAAATTACGAATATTCTTAAACATAATATGGTTTAATATATTTTTATATAAAGTGGTTTCGGTAATTGTTAACATCGACTTATCATAGCATGGTTTTTGGATAGCTTATTTATTTTCTTTGTCAATGCTTTTTTTTTGCTTTTTGCATTAACGGCCTTGTAAAAAAAACGAATATACAGTTTGTAAGTGATTTTTGGACTGCATGTATAATATATGTTTATATTTGGAGGTATGTATTAATTAATGTAATTTTTATTAAAATCGATTAATTAACCCTTGATCATAATTTTATTTTATGACTCGACAAAATATTTTAATGTATTTTATTTTCTTCAGAGCTAAAATATGTGTACGTATCACATGAAATAGAAAATGATTAATTTTTTTATGAAATACGTTTCTTTTAACTGATTTAATCTAAAATTTCGCATATATAATTCGCATCTTGTTTTAAAAATAAAATAATGATTCATAGATTGTGCTGTGGTCCATTGACAAAAACGCGGTAGAATAGTTGTAATGTAATAGACAGTATCGGATAATAACTGCTGGAAGAATGATACAATCATGGAAATCTCGGCCGGTAACATTTGTCAAGAGTGTGGTACACATGCCACTATAATTTTTTTTATAAAAGATCAACAGATTTTTTCATTCATTCAAATATAATACAATAATACAATATTTATTTTTCTGAAAAATCACTAATCGTATTAGGTTATCCGGAAAGTAACGTCGTATTTTTAATAAAAGATGTAATTTTCCAGAAAAACTTTATTTATTAATATGAAATATAATTTCCACTATTATTTGAAACACATCTCCATCTGTTAATAATTTTTGATCCCTCTTTCGATTTTGAATTCATATACATAGTAAATTCATTTTCATCATGGCATTTATTAATTGTTGCAGGGACACTTGACTTCGGTTTATAAGTATCGTGCATTTTTTTGCAATATAGGATTCAAACTATCCAGCTGGTTGCAATAAATCTGTGCTGTGAAGTCTTTCGAAATGGATTATCCCCTTGTAGTTTCACCACCCATCAACAGTTTTTTTTTGGTCTTAACACCGACCTTAGGGTTGTTTTTGGTATCTGGCCACAAGACAACCATTAATTTTTTCATCGTCTGTTAAAGTATCCATTTTTCGTCTCCGGTAATCAGATTATGTAAAAATGGTTCTTTTGATTCATATTCTAAGAGTTCATCGCACGTGTTTATAGGCTCACCCATACTGTCTTCTTTCAATTCACACTTTGCCAATTTTTTTCATGTGTTTATGCACACTTGAGCTTGAGTATCCTAGATTGTCACCAATTTTTCAAATAGTTGGGTTTGTTTCAACTTTAGCATTCAAAACGCCCTCATCCATAATGTTATAATTTCCTGATCGAAACCTGAGTGACCAAAATGACCATCACAAATATGACATGACTTTCGGGATAACCTAATATTATATTAACACTCTAACAAAAAAGAAAAAAAATCTCTAAAAACTGTTAATAGGTGATGGTTGATAATTTTATTTTAGTTTTAAATTATATATATAATTTTTTTACTTGTTTAAATTTTAGCTTGAGAGTAACAACGTCAGTTTATCCTGTACCATCTATTTGTGCACAAGATCAAATATCGGACTGGTTCGATTCGTTAGCCGAATGCCTTCACTGGAATGTGCGCAAAAGACAAAAACATTTGGACGAACTCAGCGATCTCACTCTGTCCAGCTCAAACGATACTTTGGATGAGCTAGACCAAACACAGACTGACACATGAATGACAATTACCATCTATGAATTTAGTTATAAATAAATATGTAAGGGCTATGTATATTGACGGCGATCGGCTAAATGGGATCATGTGAAATTTTACTAGTTTTCTGAATAATAAATAGATATCATATTCAGCTTAAAATGATATCTAATACTGATCACGTAAATCTATTTGGCTATTACGAGCGATATTATACAGTGAGTAGTCTGATATAACTGTTATTGGTAATACATATTAAATAATGCAAAACATATTTTGAATAAACATTTTCTAAATTTACACAATATGGCTGTACAAAATTTGTTTGACTGATGAAATTGTTGTTTTTGAATTTTGATTATTCTAATGATTAGTGTTATGTAATTAAATTGTAATTTTTACAATGAAATTTAATCAAAAGTAAGAGGATTCATAGCAAAATGACTTTAAAGCAATTGTTTTTTTTTTATTCAATAATAAATACTAAATAAATTACATAAATGATTATGTATTTTTTGTATGTATGAGTTACATATAGATGTATGATGAGATACATATAAAAATCACTACTCATGTTGTCGATTTAGGCTGTGTTGGATTTTTTTTTATATATATTTTTTACATAAAATTACTTACGTTTATTTTTTAAGAATGATACACAATTCTATAAACATAACGGGTCTTGGATTTTATTTATAAATAATTTTGTTTGTTGAATTTTATAATTCATTGATATTTACACGAAATATTATTAGTAATTTGATTGCCAAATTTTTATCGTTAGTGTTTTTTTTTATTTTTATATAAACAAAGTAAAAATATACAGGGTTTGGTATAATCTAATATCCATAATAAATATTTTGTACATAGGTGATCGCTTGCCGAAAATTTAAAAGCATTAAGCTTTGGAAATACACAATTTTGTGTAGCGTGAATGTTATAGATGTGTATATGCAAATATTATGCAAATACTTCAGCGCACTGCTGTTGCACCTACAACGCTCTTCAATGTTAACTATAAAAAGGAGATTTTT
>JAGXCT010036722.1:34257-64567 GCA_022495035.1 Philopotamus ludificatus | reverse complement strand
TAAAAAACATATTTAAAATATATCATACTGTACTTGTGTATCTGTAGATTTTTATTCAAGTGGTTTTACTTTAATTTGACAGTTATATCATTAACTTTTAGATTTTATACGTATTTTTAGACAGTTATACTGTATTACAATGTAATGTATTTTTTCTGAAACAATAATTTTATAGTTTTCAGTTGCTTAAACAATTTTTTTTTCACCTGAGAAATTTCTTTTAATATCCTTTCTAAAAAATAAATTAGCAATAATTTCGAAAATTGCATTAAACTAAAGTTAATATGTTTATATAATTATATCAGTTGTCTTAATTGATTTAAATTGAGGTTTCGCAGTACATTTTTTTAAAGTTAATAAAGATGTTCACTTGTAATTATATTGTAATTTTTGTTCAACTTATTTTAATAAGAAAATCAAATGTGATTTATTGATATTATACGAATTCTAATGTATTATTATTCGTTAACTGTGAAAAGCTGGTAACTAACCATTGAAAAACACATTCCAATAGTTTTCCAATTACATATCGTAATCAATAAGAGCCAGTAGTTTTATTGTAATTCACCACTTTCAATAATATAATTTATATTTTGTAAGTAAGTATTTAGGAAAACTTAATTTTATTTGATTCATAAAAATAAATATCTCTATTTAATTATAAAATAATTTGTATTATTTAATTATATATTTGCATACACAGTAAAGCCTCACATGTAAACTATTTACTGTATTGGGAGCGGTGTGTTTCTGTTTTAATATTAAATAGTTTTTAGAATGATTGGTATTAATATTGTAATAAAGATGTGGAAAATTAACTTATTTTTTATCTTATAATTCATGTTCATTGCTCGAAATGCATCAAATTATCGCACGCTAATAAAAAAAGAAATAAACGATAATGAAAAAGCTGAAAACAAATTAAATTCTGGATGAAAAATTAAAAAGTACTAATGCTTGAAGTTGTATCTAAAATTAATTATATTATTTATCAATTATTTTATTTAAAAAAATCAGTAATATAATTGAAATATATATATATTTTGAGGGTAGATATTTATTCAAATGATTTTTTGCTCGCTTATTCTCTAAAAGAATATAAATCTTATTTGCTTAATTCTTATACGCTCTGTTTATATATGATCAATCAAACTCGGTGTTTACACGCAGTGTAATTAGATTATCTATAGTGGAATGATATAATAATATAAATATGCATTGAAAACATATAGTTTTACACGACAATAGTTACCAGCTTCTCTAAATAACAATAATTAAATAATACTACTAACGAGAGCATAATAATGTGTATATTAGGGTCAAGAAATACAACGTACAAGGTCCAATAATATTTTAAATCTGTTTTTTTTACAATGACTTTATGAAAACTATTAAATAACAATTTTATATTTGAAATCAATAAAATGGTGTTATCAAAATTCATTGGATTTTTATTTTTAACTAGTTTAATACTATATATGTGATTTATTTTCTCTTAGTTTGATTAACTTATATAAGCTGTTGATATCGTATAAAGCCATATCTGTAAGTTAATAACTTACGAGAGTACATATTTTAAATTTGATTTAATGGATGGTTATATCATATCAATTGTAGTTTTATGCTATTGTTTATAATATAATTAAAGAGAATAATATCTGTTACATGATAGATGTATTCACTGAATAACTGACCTTATGATCATTGAGACCTGAATTCTATTAAAATCTATTAAAATCGAAAATTTTATATCGTTTAGTAATTTTAGCTAATTAAATATATAAATATACGCTGTATGCTTTATTATAAGAACCCTAAAGCACATTCATACAATGAGACACTCATTGTCCATTATCATGAATGTTCATTAAGTGTTCTTTTTATTTAAATAATATTTATTTATATCTATTTAAATTGATTAATTTATTTTGACCAATAAATTATGATAAAATGTTACATTAACATCATATTTATTTTATAATACCATGTTATATTGTTACCACAATGATAAATACGTAAAATTATTTTTATATCATAAAATAAATGTTAAAAAAATTAATGTTCATTTCTTTTATTTCTCCTCCTCGCCCTCCTATGTCTATATTTACTATTGTGTAGATGAAATATAATATATAAATAGAGATATTTTAAAACAACACAAAACTGTATATTTCATATGGCATGAGAGATTGAAGTATTACACAGAACGGAAATACGCACATTTGAATCTATTGTTTTATATTAAGTTACCAGGTGAAAGAACAATAAAGGAAATTTGATCCAGTTTATTTAGTGTTTTAAAAATCGTATCCCATGTTTTATACCATGAACATGAATTGATTTATTTCGTAGTCATTCTAAAACCACTTGAATAATCCGTTGTAAAATTATATTCCTCGAGTAAACAAATATAAAAATGACGCACAATTAGACTTTTGATTGCAAAACAATGATATATTATTATTTTTTATATTGCCAAGAGGCATCGCAGCAGCCGAAGGGTTAAATTTGAGATAATATCACCCAATTTTGGAAGCTCTATTATGTGTCAATTCAGAACTATGTAAGAGATTAATCTTTTTCAAATGTGTTGCGTGATGGAATATATAACTGTTTTATTCAAAATATGCTAATCGAAAAACTGTTCTTGATAATTTATGAATTATTATAAAGAAATGCGTGTTAAATCTCCTGATTTCTATATTTCAAACTGATGCATTATTGTTATTTTATATATTTGCAGGGAGATGCGATCAGACACACCAGTTATTTTTGGAAAATGCTAGATAGAGCATGCATTTAAAAGAAGAAATAGACAGGTTATTCTGTAAATAAATAAGAATGCTGAAGATTATTCGCGGCTGATTTGATTCTGATTGGTCGAGAGTGCCGGTGCAGCGAGCGCTGTCACTGTCACTATGGGTCCACAGTCAGTCTGCTGCCGGTCGGGACCGGTTGCTGTCAGACTTAGTCAGTCATACTAGCTAGCGCGATGGAGTTGGAGGTGTTGTTGGAGCGCGACGGCTACTTACGCCCTTACGAACGCGAGCTGGCCCGCAGGTGCTGTCAACTACGTCACCATTCACGCCGCATGTTCAATGTCACCCCAAGGGCAAATGCCTCATTTTCAATAACAACATTATTCTATTCCAGTTCTTTAAAATCATATAAGTTTTTATTCCAATAAAAAATACTTTCCAGTATGATTAACATATACAGAATAATAATTACAGACTGTTTAAAAATACATTTGTTTCAATAAGTTATATTGCATACCATTTCGTTTATCTTTTTTATATTTATTTTATATCTGATAACAGGGATTAAATTAAATTTATTCAAACAAATATATCCAGCATTAAAAAAGTTTTTTTTAACGATAAAACAATCCATCATATTCGTATTAGATTAATTATTTTAAACTGGTATGATAAATTGTGATGAATGCAAACACGTTTTTATGAATTTGGCTTATATTTAAATATCACATTTCAGTTTTCGATGGAAATTGTCTCATTTATTATAAATAATATTTATATCATTTATACACCTTAAAATCTTTACCATCTGAGAGGTATTTCCAAGCGGTTTTATTCCAGTCTCACATTCATAGCAAATTTTGGAGGTACTTTTAATGGTAATCCAATAAAGTAATATCTTCCCATTTAAAATAACATCATTTAAATATTTTAACCTATTCTGTGTCGTTCCTATATACTTTGAGTAAACATTTTCATTGAAATCGTTAAAAGCAGAGGAACAAAGTGTATATTGTTTTTCTTTAATAAAAATACAGGGTATCGAATTTACCAAAATTTTATATGAAAATAATAAAGTAATAAATTGGTGTTTCGTTAGCAGTATGTACTTAACCTGATTTTTAATTTTCTTAAATAACTTGTTTAATATAACATCTTTAACCTTTTCTATTCAGTCCACTTTTAGTCGAATCTATGAGTTACTCTCATTATATTTTTTTACAATTTTATTAAAGAGATATCCATTGGGTAAATTAATAAGAACCATCTATAGGTTTTGATGTGATATCCGATTCAGAAAAAGACATTATTTTTTTAAATTGAATTAACAAAGTTAAGTTCAAGTTGTTTGCTAAAATATCTTTTGGGCCATAACGTCTGGCCCATGGAGTAGAAAAAGTTAAGAAATCATTCCTCGTATACACAAGTCCAAGGCCACTATTGGTGGTAATTCACATCGATGCATGCTCTGGGAAGCTTGGGGGACTTTAGGTCCCCCCAATGGGCACTGCCATTCGTTTATGTTTCTTTATGGGACTTAAAAGTTAATAATAATATTTCAATTTTACTAAAGTTTGAATTTAATCCATTGAATTAATAAAAATACCACAATTAACATAATCTTTCCATATTAAAATTATATCCACCAGTATTATTTATTTTATTTAATTAAAATCAGAACTATTTCCTGTTAGTTTATAATTTCTTCAAGTAATTATTTTTGCCTAATATATTTTTAGCTGTAACCGCTCGGAGATAAGTTTATTATTTAAATATTGACTTTTATATCGCAAATGATTGTTATTTGAAAATTATTATATAATCAGTTAATAAATATTGATGATTTATTATTTGATATAAAGTTATCATTCCATGACCTTTTTTCATATTTTATATGTAAAAGTTTTAAAAGATTTTATTCAATGAGAGTGGGGGGTAATTTGATTGAAGAACTTGATATTGTTTAACGAAATTGTTAAAAAAATATTTCTACACAAATCCATTGTGAATCCCCTATTAATTAGTGATATTTTACTTTTTCAGATATAAATGTTTTAAAGAGTTATGGGAGAAAATAAATAATTTTGAAGGAGGTATAAATGCTTTTAGTCTCGGTTACAAAAAGTTTGGCCTTCAAATTCAATCCGATAATTCGGTTGTATGGAGGGAATGGGCACCAGGAGCACACTCAGTTCACTTACAAGGAGAATTTAGTAAGTTTTTTTATATCTATTTAAATGTGAGAAGTAAGAATTAAGCAACAAATTTAAATGAATCTAGATTAACATAAAATAGTCTGTTGAATTAAATATCTATGTATTTTTTTAGATGATTGGAATAAGAGTAGTCATCCGTTTACAAGGCTCGAATATGGGAAATGGGAAATAAGATTACCTGCCAATGCAGATGGCTCATGCCAATTAAAACATTTGTCCAGAATACAGCTTCTCATAAATGATAATCTTTCTCGTATTTCACCATGGGCTCAATATGTTAAACCACATGATGGATTTGTCTTTCAACAACATGTTTATAATCCTCCAGAGGTAAAAAGAATACAAACCGTTATTTATATAGGTAGTAAATGGGGAGATTAAATTACATATGTAATATGGGATGACGGTATTGGTAATAATACCACCGTTAGTTCTGATTAACTGGTTGCTTGAACCCTAGTACATGATAGAAAATGGTAGAACCCCCTCGAAAAAAATAAATCTATTATATTTTTTTTAAATATTTTAACATTTAAATATTTTTAGCCATACGTAATGAAAAATAAAAAAATTCCAAGACCAAAGAGTCTAAGAATATATGAATGTCATGTTGGAATAGCAACGTCTGATTATAAAGTTGGTACTTATGATGAATTCAGGGAAAATATTTTACATCGGATTAAGCGTCAAGGTGATAAACATATTTTAATACAATATCTATATTTTTCTTATATTCTTTTGTATATTATAACTATTTATTTAATCTTTTAGGATATAATACAATTCAATTGATGGCAATTATGGAACATGCATATTATGCCTCTTTTGGTTATCAGGTTACAAGCTTTTTTGCTGCTAGTAGGTGCAAATAAGAATAAAATTGGAACCGTATGGAAGAATTATTTAATACAATTTGGCTAAATTCAATATATATTTTTAGCCGTTATGGAACGCCTTGTGATTTAAAAAAAATGATTGACGAAGCTCACAGCATGGGACTTTATGTGCTTCTCGATGTTGTACATTCACACGCTTCCAAAAACACTTTGGATGGACTCAATGAGTTTGATGGAACAACTTCATGTTATTTTCACGATGGGCCTAAAGGTTCTCATCCATTGTGGGATTCCAGATTGTTCAACTATTCCGAGTAAGCAATATTATTTTACTGATTATTATTATAATTTTTTTTTATTTCAAATTTATATTGATTTTTAGATTTGAAGTGCTCAGATTTTTGTTATCTAACCTAAGATGGTACCAAGAAGAGTATAATTTTGATGGGTTCAGGTACTTTATAAAATTTGAAATAATTATTTACAAACAAGAAACTCTATCTCCACTTTTTTGTTTATTTATTATTTGATCATTTTCAGATTTGATGGAGTTACATCAATGCTGTATCATAGCCGTGGGGCTGGGCAAGGTTTTTCTGGTCACTACGACGAATATTTTGGCTTGAATGTTGATACTGAAGCTTTAGTATATTTGATGCTGGCTAATGAAATGTTACATAACTTTAATGAACATTGTGTTACAATAGCAGAGGTATGTTTCTCTTATTCATTAATGTTTATATATGAGGTTTGACTAAAAAATATCTGAAATTTTTATTTATTCATCAATATTGATTTTATCCCAGATGCATCATACACTTATGTCAGCACTTTTTTAATCTTGTATACACTTCTGAAACTCAATTTACGGTATGGCGTTTAGGTCCTTAACCTGTTAACCGGGGAATTCCATTTGGAATTACGCAGCATATAACGGGTGCGAACTCTTTCACTAGGACATGTCAGTATGTCACGCCCATTTATGCTTAAAATAAATGAAAAGACTATAAAATATGTATTTTTTCGTTTATTTATATATAAAGCACAAAGGAAAATACAAAATTACAATGAAATAGAAAAGAATACCAACAAAAAAATGGAAACATCGAATTAAAAAATTAGAAATTTATGGATGTATGGATGACTAATACCTTTGTTGCTCGGAAATATACGTCCCATCAGTCCCAGGGCGCAACATATATTTCAAGGATGTATTCATAAGTCCTACCCATACCCGATACTGTTTACGTTTGACGTATTTATAAGTCCTGCTCGGTTAACAGGTTAAGCAATTTTAACTTTGTCATCTCGACTCACCTTCCAAGCTCCGATGCGTCGAACAGAACCCTGTGGGTAGTCGCAATGGTTGTTCTCCCAGTTATCTAGGCTTTTCGAATACGAGTTAGGTTGTCAGCCATGAGCCTGGCAGCTAAGCTAACAACCCCAAGATTGTGACAACCATAATTGGTGGTGGCTTGGGCCGATTCGTATTTGTTTTAAGGTCTGATTAGGTGCTACGGACACCTTCGGTAGCACATACATCACCAAATTGGCATTGATAGTGACTCGGACTCCTCATAGTTTCGTAGAATCTACAGAATCATGATTTCACCCAACAGTGGTTGCATGCGATTCTGATTCCCAACAAAACTCAACTCGTACAGCCTATGATATTCAAAAATTCCTCATTTTTTTTTCAAACTATGTAGATGGTTGTTAAATATTTGTATAAATATAACTTACTCATATTTTAAAAAGGATGTATCCGGAATGCCTGCATCCGGTAGACCTGTAAAAGAATGTGGAACTGGCTTCGATTATCGTCTTGGTATGGCAATACCTGATAATTGGATAAAGTTATTAAAGGAAGTTTCAGATGAAAATTGGAATATTGGCAATATTATTCATACTTTAACTAATCGTCGTTGGATGGAAGGTACGGTTGCGTACGCTGAAAGTCATGACCAGGTATGTTTTTTATAACTGAATTGTGTACTTTTTGTCTTTAAATTAATTATAAAAATTACGTTTAAAAACTTTTTCGTTAGGCTTTAGTTGGCGATAAGACAATAGCCTTTTGGTTAATGGATAAGGAAATGTATACAAGCATGAGTATTATAGGCAACCCTAATGCAATAATAGAACGAGGAATTGCCCTGCATTGTATGATTCGACTCATCACAAACACTCTGGGTGGCGAAGCTTATTTAAATTTTATGGGTAATTTTTACAATCAAATATAACACTATATATTATTATGCCCCAGGGTCATCATGATTTTAAATTTGTTTAGGTAATGAATTTGGACATCCTGAATGGTTAGATTTTCCCAGGTCTGGTAATAATTCATCGTACCATTATGCACGCCGCCAATGGCACCTGGTTGATGATGAAAATCTAAAATACAAATTCATGAATAATTTTGATCGTGACGTAAATGAATTGGAAGAAAAATATGGATGGCTTCATTCTAACCCAGTACGAACTGTATTTTATGTCATATATAATTAATTATTTAATATTTTTTTATGTTAAATAACATTTATGTGATTATTTAGGCATATATATCAACCAAACATGAAGATGATAAAGTAATATCTGCAGAGCGAGCTGGTATTGTGTTTGTGTTTAATTTTCATCCGAATAAAAGTTTCACTGATTACAGAATTGGGTTAAACGATCCGGGGGATTATAAGGTATTATTTTATATATTAATGTTATTACAAGAAGCAAATAATTATTACTACTATTCTACATTATTAACTTGATTTAATTTTTTATATAGGTTGTATTGACATCTGATAGTTCAAAATATGGTGGTTTTGATCGTATAAAAGTCAACGATACAACCCATTCCACTCAAGGTGTGCCATGGGGAGATCGTTCTGATTCATTTCAGGTATAAGAAATGATATACATACCATGATATAATATATTGATTTAATGATGATTTAACATGTTGTTTAATACTTTGGAAATTAACAATAATATGTATTTTAGGTATACCTTCCATGCCGAACTGCAATTATTTATGCCAAACATTAATTTCAGTTACTAATTTTTATATAGTATAGTTATTGTTATTTTGCTAGATATAGTAATTGAGAGATGTGTATGAATATACCTGCCATAACTATATTTGATAGTCTTCTTAGTTTTATGGTGAGATGCTTTTTAATATAAGCATTTGCAAGATTATTAATGTATCTCACTTAAAAATGTTGATATATTACATATGTATAACATTATTAGCCTTTCCGGTGTCATTCGGTTAATTGTAAGCTGAATATTTAATGAATTAAAAAAATATTAATAGAGTAAATATATATTATGCAATAAAATATTATTTTTTGATAGCATTGTGACTGAATCCAGAATCAATGTTTCTTTGTTTTTGGTTTCATGATCTGTGATTAATTACTAGTGTATGTATATTTTTATGTTATACAACTATAGTTGTATTTGTTGACCAATTATACACTAATAAAATTTATTTTGTTAACTTGTACATTATACCATTGTTTTTAATAAAAAAAATATACATATATTTAAGCATTTTTATTTATTTCCCTCTACATAAATAATTCATGAAGAAGTTTACATCCGATCAATAAAAATAAAAATATATAGGGCTTAATCCAACAGATGAATTAATCTGACTCCAAATATGTTGATAATTGGCTTTTATTGACGGGAAATACACTTGTAAAATTAAACGGTAAATATTGTGATCGCGTCCAGTTATTTACGGTGATGTGGTAGCGGCTATCCAATGGCTGCTGACGTAGTTGTTCCGAAGGGTAGTCAGTGTGTGGCAATAATGTGATGTCCACTGATTCTGAAGATATTTGATATGACTGGGCTTGGCGCGCGGTTTCTCTAATGTCTCACGGCGAAGATGGTCTTCGGATGTGTAAGTACGATGATGTGCAGAATTGCTGACTTAGCGGAGCAGAAGTTTAGCGGTTTGCAACTTTGATGAATCGGATTCTTCACCGTGTGTATCCGACGAGCTGGGCTCCTGTCGGGACTTTCGTCTGCACAAGATTCTTAGACAGAGTCCAGGATAGCTTCAGTTCAGGGCGAATCTGCGATCCTCTCTGAGGTTTGTTGTTTGGTTGAGCAATTTTATAGGGCGCGAGCGGATACCCTTTCCACTCCTGATGTGTTTGTTTACGTCTTCGATTTTTTACTTGATATTTTAGAATTAAAATTGGTTGTATTTTTTTACCTCCGTTGCATTTTCGAAAATGCACGAGCAAAACTAGCTTTTTATGCGTCTGGTACCTATACGTTTCGTTAGTAAATCTGAATTTTTGCATTTGGAAATTTATTTGCATATGGGACATAATTATGTCTAGCGTTTAAAGGTAAAAAATATTATTTCACTTAAGGGGGAATGTCAATGTTAACCATTAATATTTTCTGATTCCAAAGTAGTTTAGAATCATATGTTCATTATTATTTAATTGTTGCATATATGTTTCTTTACAATATTAATTTTAAACACCTCGAACCTCTACTCAGATTTACAAGCGTCCTATCTGGCAACACTGTGGAGCGCGCCAAACTACAGCTGTCAGAGCAAGATCAGGTTGGTGTTTTATGTGAGGTTACCATGATTAGAACAAATTATTCTTATTGATGATAATATAATGTTATCAATAAATTATAATATATCTGTTTAAAATTAAAGTAACATATTATTAGGAAATAAAGTACCTTTATTTTGGAGATCGCGAAATTTCATATAGCGACATTTTTCGATCATGTTTATAGAATTATATGAAAAAGTTTAGATTTACCACAATTTATTTATAATTAATAAGGTTAATTAAATGATGATATATATTATTGAATTGCTTATTGCTATTTTTTTTCAAAACTAATAAAAACTTATTTAATTCAAATATATTTTTAGTTACAAGTATAAAAAAACCAAAATGGAGAATTCTATATTTAATGAGTTATTGCCTGCTTACTACCGTTCTGAATTTCCCGCTGGTGTGTGGTGTAGATGGGTGGCAGCCGGTTGTTCTCCCCTTCCACTCGCCAACAGAGAACTCTCGTTTACATTGGCACATGACATTTACATTCGATATTTATCGGTGCGTGGTTTACCTGATTTTAAAATGATGCTTCAAAAGAGATGTCCTTATAAAATTGATATTGGTGCCGTTTATGATTCAGAGTTAGTATGCATTATAAATAATATATCAGTCATCGTTAACATACAATTGTTCTGAAAGTATGATAATAAATATTGAAATAATTAAGGCAAATGTCAAAATAATTTATTTTGGCTCAAGTTGCTACCTTCAATTATTTGAATTTACTCTATTTTAGACCATCTATAAGCAAACACGGATCAACAGTAATATCAAGAGAATTAGTCTTTGATATAGATTTAACAGATTATGATGATGTTCGTACTTGTTGCCAGGGGGCTGATATTTGTGAAAAGTGTTGGAAATTTATGATTGTAGCTTGTCGAGTATTAGATACTGCATTAAAAGGTATGCATACATTATATTTAATATTATTTCTAGTTATTAACGACATGTGTAATTATTTTCAGATGATTTTGGTTTTACGAGTATTTTGTGGGTATATTCCGGACGTCGTGGTATACATTGTTGGGTGTCGTGTTCTGAAGCTAGATCATTATCATCGATAGCAAGATCGGCTGTTGCTGATTACTTAGCACTAATTTCTGGAGGAGAAGCTCAATCTAAAAAAGTGCACCTTAACACAGATTCCATACATTCTAGCATCAAGTAATTATCATTTATATTCTTATAAATATTAATATGTAAATATATTCAGTTAAAAATGTACAATATTTACAGACGTGCCTGTAATATTATCAACGAGGTATTCGAAAGTATACTCGAAGATCAACAATTTATATCGACTTCTGAAGGTTTAGCGAGATTCTTAAAACTTATACCAGATGAAACGTTTGCATCCCAAGTTCACGAAAGACTCGCTAAATTACCACCTAATTCGGTTACGAGATGGAATTCATTTTTGGAAATATACAAATCTATTTGGTGTGGAGTAAGTTTTATTATTCATTTATTAATGTTCGTATAGATGTAAAGCTAATTATATATATAAAATTATCTTGTTGTTTTTATAAGATATTTGTATTTATTTAAAAATTTTATTAATTAGTATATTTTTATAGAATCATCTTAGTCGCCGTCTTAAACATCTGATTGAAGAAATACAATTACAATGGTGTTATCCTCGCCTCGACATTAATGTTACAAAGGGATTGAATCACTTGTTAAAAGCACCATTCAGTGTTCATCCTAAAACTGAAAAAGTGTGTATTGTATTTCGAAATACAGAAGTAGATAAATTTAATCCAGACACTGCCCCCTTAATATCGGATTTATTAGACGAACAGGCTCCGAAACACGCAGAATCACGGTCAATTATGCAAGAAGCAGTAGCTATATTTCAGGCGCATGTTTTTGCATTAGAAAAGGAAGAAGCTAAAAGAAAACGAACAGCAGGTAAATAAATATGTCGAATCATATAAACTAGTAAATTGACTTAAAATTTTCATAATTGCAATCAGTGTAATATATGTTTTGAATTATTTTTCATTTTAGCTGAAAGCAGTCTTGAATTTTAAAATAGTTAAAGATGTCTTCACCATTTGACATATTTTAAAACAATGTTTTTAAAAGATGATAATTTTTATTAAAATTAATATTTACCATTTTATAAATAGTTACTATGTAATAAATAAAAAATACTCTTTTAAAAACATATTCTTTTATTTGATTATAAAAATACAATGATAAAATAAATTACTACATATGTAGATCTTGATTAAATTATTTATGATGCTGATAAATATTATAATTATTTGCATCATATATATCTTGGGTAAAATCTGTTATTGCACAACAATAAGAGAATGAAAAAAATGTTGATCATTATTGAGTTTATGTGTTATTATCTACTGTTTCATTAACCATTTAAACGCAGCAGAGCTAATATCTTCAATGAGAGAGAAGAGAGGTACCACTATGAACATAAGTAGGGCAAATCCAATCCAGGATGTCATCAAATTTAAGTAACTTGCCAAAAAAAAATTCTTTAGAATAGTTAATTAAGTATTAAACTTGCCATGCCGATAGGATTTATTTGGGAACCCATGTGTGATAGACACGTGCGGCGAGTGCTCAGTCTGCGGTGGGAAATCACCGAGTGCGCATGTCATATTGATTAGTTTAAAAATCCAAAAAGCCAAAAAACAGACTTGAAATGTTTGGGGTCTACTTTTAATTATAAATAGACTCCCTTTGGAAGACGCGGTTGTTTTCAAGCTGCTGTGATGGATCGGTAGATTGTTATGTGGTTTTGATATTCACAACCTTGCTCCTTTGGATCAACAAATCCAAGTGGGGGGAGGGGGGCAGCTGACCCGGGCTATGCAATATTAAGTGTCTCATCTTGCCAACTCGGATATGTTAGACAAAAATTTAGGGAAAGGCAAAGCAAAAGGATATTTAAAACTAAACATAGATACAAATTGGGACGAAAAATTCAATGGTATTTCTTATATGTCCATCATTAGGTTTTTTTTTTAAGGTCCTCTAAAATATTAGTTGTCCCGGGCCTTGCATTTTCTCTGGAATGCTAGGGTATCATCTTCTATAGATTCGATACAGATTTGCATCATATAAAGCGCTCCGTATTCAAAGGGTTAATTACATATTTTAGGAACAACTTATGCACTGCTGTGATTCCGTTTAAAATGTCGTTTTAGAGAAAATAATTGTAAACATTTAAAATCACATGCTGTACACGTATAAGGCTTTTCGCCAGTGTGGGTCATATTATGAATTTTTAATTTAAATTTAGTATTGCACGCATACGTACAACTCTCGCACGAATACATTTTGACTACGAGGTGGGATCGTTTATGCATTTTCAAGTAACTTTGACTTACACAACGGTACGAGCATTGGTCACAAGCATAAGGTCGTTCGCCAGTGTGTACCATTTTTCTATGATTTTCTAATGCAGTCATTTGAATAGATTTATATGAACATAGATCGCAAGAATACTTTTTAATGTCAGAATGCCTTTTTTTGTGTGTCGTTAAAGTACTTTTCGTTTTTGCTTTGAAACTGCACTCATCGCAAGAAAACTGTTTCTCTGAGGAGTGTTTATAATTTTTATGCGATCGTAAAGCAGATATTGAACGGCACGTGTAATGACACTGATCACAAAGAAATGGTTTTTCACCCGTATGTATTCTTAAATGATCTTTTAAATTTGTTGATTGAGCGCAGCGGAATGAACATACATGACACGAGTAGGGTTTATCGTTTGTATGACTTCTCATGTGTCGTTTTAAGTTCGAAGAATTTGTACATTTATATACACAGAAACAGCAATCAAAAGGTTTTTCATTGGTGTGTGTTAATTTGTGACTCTGTAAAGAGGATAGTTGAATACATCTAAAATTACAAACATCGCAGGCCAAAGGTTTTTCACCGGTATGAATGTTCATGTGAATTTTTAATTGAGAAGGAAGTTTCGTTTTAAAATCACAATGCGAACAATTTAATAGAACTTTAATGGTTTTGTCTTTAGACTTTTTAGAAGAAACTTTTTTGCAGATTAATACGTTTTTACTTTTTTTATCAATTGATTTCTCTGGATTTAATTTACATACAAATATATTATCTTCTTCATATAGATCACAGTCGTGAAAATTACCAAGGCCTGAATTTATATCTGTTTCGTTTATAATTAATTCATCCGTATGTTTAATTAATGAATTTGTGTCATTTTCTACATTGCCGTTTACTTCGTCAGAGATTGTAAAATTTTCATTTTCTTGTTTTAGAGTAACGAAGTCTGAATGTGTCAAGTTTTTATTAAATATATCATCATCGCAATGATTAAATAACTGAAAAAAGCAAAATTATTGTCAAGCAACAAAACAATAAAAATATATATGGATCATAAAACATGAAAAAAAATTTTTTTTTAATTACACTTACAATTTCTTCATTAAGCAGAGTAGATAAAATATTCTGTCTTAAAATTTTTTCTGCTCGCTCACATCTTTTTTTGAAATTATACCCCGTTTTTACATCTTTAAAACATATTGTACAAATAAACGCTGGAAGACCATCCCCTTCTTTTATCTAAAACATTAATCACAAGAATAACATTAAAATATATATATTTTGTCTTGCAATGTTCTTCAAATTATCATATACCTGTACGGAGCAAAAGTCCATTATCATATGACAGAGCCAGGGGTGTTCCAGCAGTGGAGCCAGCTCCACGCCCTCTGACAGACAGCCGCGACACACTCGCGACGTCATGTGTTGCACATTAGAAACTTTTGTGGTCTACTGTTATATATGAGAGTTAATTGTGATAAATTTAGGAACTCAAATCCATTTTAACTCATTTCATATTTATGATTATTTGACACTGACAGTCAGGGTTGCTAGTCGGAAACAAATCTCGACAAACATTAAAAAAAAATGTTAACTTTAATTATAAAATTAACCCATTGATTTTTAATAAGCTTAAATATTAAAATGGTTATTGAATATTAACCATCCAGGAAATGTATAAAATATTGCGCAATGCGTAAATATTGTCAATGAGATTGTACAATCTATATGTATTCGCAAAACCTCCAGAGTTTACGAACGTGTATTAAATTGTTTCATGTACATTCAGTCGTAAAATAATATATTTCAATATCGTATGTTATGTAGTTGCTTTATAAATTGAGTTTGACATAATAAATGTTATTAAATTATTAAGTACTAAATTTTATTTTATAAATTATTATGTAATTATAAATAACTGATAATAAATTATAAATAACTGATTTGTAAAGTCTAAGATTATTTATCTGATGAAGTGCATTCGGTTATATTCTTTGCAAAGTTGGATTGGGCAAAGAATCCTGGGGAGCGAGCGCGCATGCTGGCAGCACCGGCAAGACGTTTGACAGTTGGGCGGGTGACAGCAGCGGGGATGATGTCCGAGTGCCGCACATGCCTGGGCGGCAGCGCGCACTACTCGCTGCTGGCGCGCCTGGGCGAGGGGGCAGCGCCCGAGTCCGCCGGCGCCTGGCGAGCGCTTGACGTCGTGGCCGCCCTGTGCGGGGGCGCCGTTCAAGTTCGGCATCCACAATTTTTACTTTAGTTTCATTAAAATATATGGGGTAGACGCGCAGCAATATTTTGAAATTTAACTTATAATACATACCAAGGTCTAGACTTCTGATTATATCAATACTACTTTCTTCAAATATATATTGTATTTGAGATAATATGATTCTTGACACTTTTTTTTATGGTATTTGAAAAATTAAAGTAGTTGCTTTAAAATATTTATCTACATAACATAACACATCATTTAAAATGTAATTTTAAACTTTAATTTTATATACAGACAAAAAAATCTTAATAAAGATTCTATCATGACTATTATTGGAATTCATAGTACGACTGAACATATCTTAGCTTTATACAATAGAATCAATATGTTTAATTCAATTTAGTGATTTTTGCATAATTTATTTTTCAGATTAAGGAAAACGATGGTTTACCTACAAAAATTTGTACAGATTGTTTTGAGACTGTCAAAGGAGCCTATTGTTTTAAAAAAAAATGTGAAAAATCTGATAAGATATTACAACAAAAAGTGTTAAATGCTGTTGGTAATGTAACAATGGTAATTATTTTCATTATACATACATTGAAACATCTTAAATACGTAATCTATTGGTGAAAATCAATTTTTAATCGTATTTATGTATTTTTACAGATTTCTTTAATAAATAACACTCACCCCCATTTTAATTATGAAGTTATTAAAGAAGAATTATACGCTGATACTTATGATAAATTAAATAATAAACAAAACAACTCGATGGACGCCACCGATAACGAAGCCAAAAAAATAAAAGAAGAACTGGACGACATCAAAAATGACACTTTGATCAACCCGGATATGATTTTGTTTAACGAATCAACTTCTACAATAAAAGATGAAATACAAACTGAGTTCGCTTCCTGTTCAGGAAACAGTAATAGTGACATATGTGTCGTCAAAAGTGAAGTTCTACGAAATTGTATAATATTACTAAACGAAGATAACGCCGATACTATGCACAACCCTTTAGAAAATTGTGAAGATAATACACGAGAAAACAAGTTTAAATTAAAAATTAAAAAAAAGCTATCCGGTGTTAAGAAAAAAGACAAGCACAGTAAATTATCAAAATTAAAAATAACACCTGAAAAAAAATGTCCTCATTGTGATTACACTACAAATATTTCTTCACATTTAAGACTTCATTTGCACACTCATACGGGAGAAAAGCCATTGGCGTGCGATCAATGCAATTTCAGATGTATTAAAGCGTGTTCGTTGCAAAGTCACAAATTAATTCATACTAAGGAAAAACCTTATAAATGTTTTTATTGCGATTTTAAATGTTCGAATTCGTCGAATTTAAAACGCCACATCAAGAGGCATACAAACGAGAAGCCGTATTCATGCAACGTGTGCTCGTATAGTTGTACCCAATTATTTAATTTAAGAGAGCACGAGAGAATACACACTGGGGAAAAACCTTTTTTATGCGACCAATGTGAATATAATTGCAGTACAAGATCGTGTTTGCAGGCTCACAAACGTAATAAACACTCGGTTGAAAAACGATTTCATTGTGATGAATGCAATTTCAGTGCTAAAACTAACAGTGCGCTTACGTCCCATAAAAAAAAACATTACGGAATCAAAGATTTTTCCTGCGATCTGTGTCCATATAGATCGATACAACTAGTTTCGTTGGGAAATCATATTAAAATGGTGCACACCGGCGAGCGTCCTTTTGCATGTGACCAATGTTCGTATCGTGCAGCTAACGCAAGCTATTTAAAAATACACAAACAATCGCATCTCACAATTCGATTGTTTTCTTGCGACGAATGTCCATATTCTTGCAATACTAAATTTAAATTAAAAAGCCACAAAATGACGCACACCGGTGAAAAACCTTACAGATGTAAGGATTGTGATTTTAAGTGTGGTACCTCTTCTTCGCTAAAGAGACATCAGAGGAGACATCACAGTGCGAAGTGTAAATAATTATATTGTTATAAATTTATCTTATATTACATCTAAGGATTACAAAACCAAATAAATATCGCGACTCTACTGTGACATTAGCTGAAATCTTGAAAGTTTCTAGTATTATAATTATAACTAGTGAAAATGTTACCATTTATCGATTTTAAATAATATGAATACGAATACTGTGCGATTCATTTTAATGAGAATTGTAAGTATTGCACAATTTTGATGATTGTTTAGATATTTTAATATATTCCTGTTAATTAGTGTACATAAAATTGCAAGTGTATAAAAATTACATGTTTGGATAACCAATAATTATATACATAATTATTTACGACCGTTTTTTTATATAATTTATTTATTTTCTATCACAAAATAGATTATGTCTTCTATCAGAAATTATGATTCTTTTGTTTCATTTTTTTAAAGTCGATATATAAATGAATTACGGAATCTTTTCCTCGACCCCTGCAAATAAATCGCATGACTACAATCAAGTGATTTAACAGCTGATTTTTTTTTGTTAATTTACATGAAACTCAAGTGCATATCAGTGAATCACAACGGAGCCTTGTTCATTGCAAAGCATGCTCTTGCTGTTGTCCACAGAATGCTGTGACATTGTCAGCATCTTTTCTGTTGTTTCTATGCCTCTGAAAACATCAGCAACATTCTAACGTATGACAAGACATCAACATCGGCGACCTTATTGATAAAATCAATTTGCAGACCTGATTCTGATGTGATGAAAGCCTTTATCCCCGACTGATATTTTTTTTTTTAAGGAGATAAACTAACTGTTTATGTTAAAAATTGTATTTATATTGAAAAGATATATTTTAAATTAAATCATATATTAAATTCTTATCCCATTTTATGATTTTTAAAGCATGAACAAAATTCTAAGTATCAAAATATATAAATTTATTATGTTATTAATATATAATAGTCTACTGCGTGTATAGTTTTAATATTGTTATAAAATCGAATAGTTGTACAAATAATATATTATAAGCCATTTTAAAAATATTTTTATTACACTTCCCTTTGAATTATCTCCATTCGAACCAGAAAATATTTTTGAATATAAAATAGTGTCTATTACCAATGTGTTTATGATCATAATATGCAAATCAACTCATCCGATTCCAAGATGTAGTCAGAATATAAAATGTTATGTGAGCAATTTAAATATTATTACTTTATTATATTATTAACATATATCGGAATAGTTTCAGATAAAAAAATCAAAGAACATTAAACCAATGTAGCCTGTATGGAATTACATGAATGAATAAGGTTGTGCATATTGCTATTTTTAGCAATATGGTACTATTTAAGTAAGTATTGAAAAATTGGCTTCAATCCAATATATATTCCGTTGAGAATCCATATAGGTTTAAGTGTCAATTGTAAGCCATTAATTGGATTAGTGTTATGGCGAGAAATTTTATTTCAGTTATTCTTTATATTTAATATAATGTGGACGAAGAAATGTGTGTAATTTTTATAACCATATTTATATTTTTTGTTATATATCGCAAAATTTATTAGGAATATTGATTTTTATATATATATATGATTACCGAGTTTGTGTGTATGATGCAAAAAATAATTAAAATGAAAATAAATACTGTGATATAGACATAATATCGATTTAGGTTATTTACTGATGTGTATCTATCTATACAACGAAGCTTGTGAATTACATTTCAAGTCTACTTTTATTAAATTCAAAATAATAATTTAAAAAAATGTTTTGTGTTCATAGTGATCTTACTATCTTTGATAAGCCTTGTATTTGGTTTAAAAGAAAAGAAATTATGTGGAATGTCGATTATGGAATCTATCTATTTACAAATCGGCGAAAAAGGAGTCCTCACCCTCGATAATCATGTTAGTAATTGTGTTTATTTAATTTATAATATGGCAAATCATAAAAATAGTGTATATGAATGTCACTATTTATCAGTAGTTTAAAAATACGTGCCGTTTATTGGATTTAATAATTAAAAAAAAACAACATATTTTAATCAATTATATATTCTTTCTCTGAATCTATTACAGTTTGTTATATGGTTAACAGTTTTTTATATCCGTTATTATAGAAATTATTCGGTTTAGAGGCAAAAAATGAAGCCAAATATTTACATCCTCTAAATTCATATTTTTGTTCGTGCTGAAAAACTGCTATAGAACGGGAAACCAATGAAAATCCGAAAAAGCGAGATCCGAAGAATAAAGCAGATGTATTAATGACTTCCACTGAATCTCTAATTTTTTTGATGATGTCTTTTGCTTAATTGGGTCTCGCATTGTTGTGGTGCAAGATGGTGCCGTGCCTACTGATCTGTTTCGTCTTTAGTATCTTTAATTGTGGATAATACACATCAGCATTAATTATTTCATCCTTTGGCAGCAATTTTAAATGAACGATCCTCTTTAAATTCCACCACACACGCCACATCACTTTTTCTAGATGTATCCAACACCCGCCTGTCTCTGTGGTGGTTGCACTTTGTCTTCCCAATGACTTTAATGTTTTTTGATTCCTTAAATTGTCTACGTCTCGTCACCCATTATCTCAATTTCAAAACTCTCCCTATCGCTAACGGACGTCGATACACAGAATGAGTTCATTCAACCTGGATTTAACTTCATCAAATCTCGTAGAACGTCGTTTCCTAGTGTTTTAGACCTTTCATGACCTGGTTCATCCAGCAACGAAAAATTGCCCAATCAAAATCTGACAAACCACTTTCTACATGTTTGTTCGGCTATACAGTTATCTCCATCATCATTATCATAAGCGCAACAGCCCTATTGTAGAGCTCTGGCTTCATCCATCTCCATTCTCCGTTTTATCTGGTCTGCCTCCACGTCTTCCTTTCCTCCGGGGACAGAAAGGCTTGTTAACCATAAACCTTTTCGGTAGCTGACTGTCCCACATCTTTGACGCTGATGATGGCTGTGACCAGTATATCCTTGTATAGTCAGTACAGCTCCTCGTTGCTTCAGACACACCATTCACCGTTGTCGAATACAGCTCCAAATATCCGTCTCAGAATCCTCTTTACCAGGATATCCAGTTGTTGCTCTTCTAGTTTTGTCAAAGCCCAACATTCAGACTCGTGTTAGGACGGACCTGATGAGGGTCAAGTAGAGCTTGACGTTGGTCTTCCTTGAGAGGAATTTCGACTGTAGACGCTGTCGATATCTAAAGTAGCACCGGTTTGCCAGCATGGGTCTTCTTCGTGCTTCCAAATTAGTTTTATTATTTTTTGTAAAATATGAGCCGAGTTATGTGAATTCCTGGACGGCCTCAAATCTGTACTTTTTCGAATCGCTGCGGTTCAAAGATTTGTTTTGGTCTCGTTGATTCTCATCTCCATACACATCACAAATTTATTTATATTTCGTATGAGATAATAATACAATCCATAACAATAATAATAATATAATCTATAATACTAATAATAATAATAAAAGGAATTAAAATAATAAGGGTATTTAGCAAGGCTAGGCCACCCGGGGAAAGAGTGAAATTGACACTCCTCCACTACGTGCTTGGTGGACTGAATCGCTCCGCACTCACATTATTGGACTCCTCTCGCGCACTTCATTTATAGAGGGTTTCCGCTGTCCTGTCATGGATCTTTAGAAGCGGGCACGGGTTTAGAATTACCTACATTTTGGCATGAGATTCAAACCGCCGGTTCCGCGAGTAGGGCTAGAATGCATTATCGTTGTTCGCGTCCACTCCACTCTCACTCCATTCTTCCATCCATCGAGATTTAAGTATTGAGTCATCTTCTCCGCGGTCTGTCCACCGGCGGTTTTCTTGATTTTAACATCACAAATGATTTTATGCGTATTTATGTCGGATTCCCTATTTTTGAAAAGAATAAGAATAAATGCTGAACATATGTTTGATTTATTTCCATTTAGAATGTTTTTTTTAAAAACTAGTACATGTGCAAATGGTTGCACAAAATTGAATAGAAAAAGAAATAAATACTTGCACACTACGTGGTTAAAATTGGTGCAGAAACGGCACGTACTTTTGGCACTACCCATAGTTACTGATTTTTATCTACGTACGATTAACGAAATAATGAATACACTATTTAATTATTATTTTATTTGGTTTTAGGCACCCTTTCAATACACTCTACCTAAATGTAGCATAGATCTAATAACGTGTCCCTTGTGTAGTATTCAATTAAATTTTGAAAAGGACAATATGCACTGTGAGATGAATCGTAAGTCATCTAAAAAATCCTAAAAAATGAAATATTTTAATCAACTTTTAATGCCATTTTTTTTATAAACGTATGTTTAGATCACAATAATGAAAAAATGTGTTCGTGTAGTAAAATAATATTAAGAGAAACGGATTATGAAAAAATAATTGATTTGTGCGATTTAGCTGATGATATATTTTATAGAGGATTTTCACACTCCGTATTAATATTACATGATTTTTTCACACGAAATTCTTCGTCCTCTATATCTATAGTCTACACGACCAGCAGTATGTATACAATACACTATTGACATTAAACCGGAATAATTTATTCAATATAATGTTGTAATTTATGATTATAGAAAATCAAAATTTTATAAACGGCACTATCGGAACAAGTGGATCAATTTCATCATTGAAATTTCCAGGTTTATATCCACATAACTATGGATTGGAGCACGTCCTCTCGTGTAATGATAGCAACTGTATCATTACGCTTTTATTTACAGATTTTTTAATATCTCCCTCCTCTATTATAGAGGTACGATTTTTCTCATATAGAAATTGAAATAATGTTATACAATATTTTGTTAATAATTGTAATTAATGTGAAAGATTTTCGATTGGGATGGGACATTACTGCACTTTGTAACTGGATCTAAAACGAGACCTCCATACGTTTCATCAACCGGGCCTTCATTAATTGTACGATTTTTAGCTAACGGTGGATCATATTTTGGTTACAAAGCTGATTATCTCTATCTCAAAAATACACATCAATATAACGTCAACACTGGTAATTTTTGAATATGATAAATATGAATATCATGAACCATGCTTATAAATATTTTTGTTAGAATGTGGCGGAGAAGTGCGTAATCTAGGAGGTTACATATACATGAATGATGTGATAGGATATTATGATTGTTTCTGGATAATCAAACCTACTATGTCTTATTTAAAGACCCATTTGTATTTGAATGTATTAAATTTGACTGGGACAGGTATATATTTTATCTCTCTTGCATAATATTATATTTTTATAATACTTATTTATATTATAATTTAGGTGAAGTGAGAATTCATAACGGAATAACGTCGGAATCGAGCGTAATTGCTGTATTGTCGAATGCTAGTAATATAGGGCGTGAATATGTAACACCAATTTCTAAAAGTTTTTATATATCATATAAAGGATTTCCGTCTAAATTATTAATATCTTACGCAACTTTTTCATATATAGGTAAATTAATATATTAGGTGAAGCGGAAAGAAGTGCCTTTTTTTTGCGTTACTTTGAAACCAAGTTGTCACCGGCTGCCGTTGAATTAAGACGTCGCCATTGTTATAGTCTTAAAGCTTTGTTATTAATCTTTCTGTTTTGTCTTTTTTTTTATTTTTAATGTCCTTAGTAAAAAATGGAACGCCAGAGATTGGTGAGACACATTTGTGGTATTTTATTCTGTTTTTCTTATTTATCGAAGGAGACATCTTGAATCTTTGAGAGTACTAAAGGTGGTTTCAAAATATCAAAACTGCTGAAAGTAGATGAAAAGCCAAATCAAAATCAGGGAGACCTCTTAAAAATCGATGATGATACTTTAAATTCATTAGTGGAATTGTTACAAGACCCAATTGTCCCTGGTCAACAGTAAAGGATAATATTAGAAGGCATGTAAAAAAATTAGAGACAGAATTTGGATGCCACTTTTCCAACGGTCTATTTATCTTTATTGTCTAAATATGAAACCGATCCGTTTCTTCGAGGGATTATTATTAGGGATGAGAAGTGAGTCCACTACAACAATCCAAAGGATAAAAAACAATGTCTTTTAATGAATCCGGCGGATTTAGCACTTGTGAGGCCCCAGGCGCAAATCAATTTTGAGCCCCCCCCCCTCAATATATTTTCATTGATCCTACATCCTATAATGTGCACTCTATGCGCAAGTTTTTTTCATCCGTTTTGCAATGTTTTATGTAAAAAGTCAGAAAGGAAAACAAAATTATAAATGTTTCAAAAATTGGTAGATATTTTGGATTTTTCTACTAATCAATATGACGTGTAAATGACACATACACCCGGTGTTATCCCGCTGCAGACTGAGGACACGCCACCGGTAGACCGACCGTGTCACTAGTATACATTTCACTCGCACTTGTCATATCGTAAAATATCAGTTTTGGGAAACAATCAAAGATGAATTCTGACACGCAGCAAGAATTACAAGGGTAAAATAAGAGAACTACATTTAGAAGTTCTGCAAATATCCATCACATTCCAATCAATATCAATATCTATCACACCTGCTGTTGCACCTTCAGATTATTAGATTTATATGTCGATGGAAAATCATTTTGCGATAAAAAAGTACAAATGTTGCTCAAATTCAAAATCTCAAAAAATGACAGAATTTTAAGAGTGTTAAAAATTCCGCAGAGGAACATCATAGATAACAACGGAAAATATTTAACGAAATTATACTGTATTTTTTCTTTAAATAAATATTTTGTCGCTATAAAAAATAAAAATTTCTTTCCACTTTACCTAATATGTGTACATTTATATATTTATATATACCATTCACGTACGCAGTTTATATGTTTTTCAAATTTCAGGATGCTTATCAGGTTTAGATTACTTATGCAATAATAATAGATGTATATTATTTACTTTGGTATGCGATTCCATAGACCACTGCGGAGACAATAGCGACGAAATGAAAGATTGTACAATGGACAGATTCATTTCACATCGCTATTGGTGGCCTTTGAGAAATAGTGATTTATCAAACGACGAAGATGTTAAGCATTTTAGTGCATTATGGATGTGTGGCATTATTGTAGTGATTGTAATTATGTTACTCGTTTCAACTACCTGCCACCGGAGTATAAGGATAAGACCAATGAATTCCAATCAATTGGATGTTCAAACTACCAATGAACAGATCAGAACAATTTCTCAATTACTTAGTGGGTATTTATTTAAGTAGAAAATGCTTGATAAAAAAATATGCGGAGTTTTAAATTTTATAGGCTGTTTACACTCGTCCCTGACGTATCTTGAGATTTGTAGTCATATTGAATGCTTAATTTATTGTGTGCTGTCGAAAAGGTTTTATAGATGTACTCAACAATTTTTTACTCGTGGAAAATATTGATTTTTTGAGAAAAACAAAATTCTGCATATTTTCTTTATCAAACTCTGTCAGCATTGTAGGGGTTAATTATTTTATAAATTTATATTTTTAAGGTGAAGAGGATACTATCGAAGATGATAATCCACCTACCTATGAACCACCTCCAGATTATAATCAAGTCATAAATTTATCCAATCAAATAAGTGATCTACGAGCAAAGTATTAGTAATTTTAAATAATGTAAATTATATGTATGAATAAATTAATATCCAATTATTTTACAGGTCAAATGGTCGAGCATGCAGTTCACATCGAATTTATGAAAAGGCATCTTCATCTTATGAAACCCTTGAGGTTTGACTTTATAATTTGATACATCAAGTCATTATTTTTTTAAATTAATTTAACAATGTTCTAGTCGGAGGGTACTGATTCGAAAAAAAATCAGGATATTCAATTAAAAAGAAGAATGTCTGAAATTTCTCTTCCAATATCACTCGAAACTGCTGGGTATGATGAAGATTTAGGAGTATCGTTGACAATTTCTGTAACGACCAACAAAGGTATTATATTTTATTCATTTCAATTAACTTTTTTGATATTAATATTTATCATCTTTTTAGAATCCGAACAAAAAATATTTTCATGGATGTCAAAGCAGACAAAACAGAATTTGACTAATTCAACAAACTCGGCCAATATTTCAGCTGCTTCGTTTGATACATTGAATTCCAGTCAGGAGAGAAATGTAAACACCTGTACTCACATTGTTAAAAGTCAATCGCAAGATAACCTAACAAGCACTTCTAATAATTATACTTATAATTATTTAAATTAATTCTGTACTAAATATAATATAATTATTATGTTAATCTCTAGGAGATAATTTAATGTCGTGAATAAGAATTAGGGCATATCCAAATTTAAATAACATGAATAAATTTATCTTTATCTTATTTTTATATTTATATTGGTAAAAGCATTGCAAACCAGTGCTTTTAACAATATAAAGAAATAAAATACGACCATTGTTCAACATGTAAAAGTATATTTCTTGAAATAAAATAACAATATTAACATTGTATTTAAGTTTTAGATGATTGTCCCGTATTATGTGCTACTGTAGCCTGTTGGGCCTTGGATAAAGTAGTTTTTCTGTCTACAATCATTGATCGAATATCTTCTTCCATCTTTTTGTTAACATTTTTTGAAATAATTTTCTTTATTTTCTGCGCCTCTTCTGTATTTTTTTTCTTTGGTTGAATAGGGGCATTGCTTCGTTTGGTAATGGCGGATCCCTTTGGTTTGTTTTTATTTTTAATATTTGCTGGTTTTTTACTTTTGACTTTCATTTTACCTTGAGGCATTTTTGTATTTTCAGTATTATAATCTAAAATGTATAAAAAGAAATATAAGACCAGAGATATTTACCATTTTTATAAACACGATTAAATAAAACATTAATAGTAAATAAAGTAAAGTATAGTTCAGTTCGAAATTGTGACAAAAATTTTCCATACAATTTAAATTAAACAATAGTAATAGCAAAATCATTTTCCGATGTGTTGCATTTTGATGGACACTAATGGCAACAGAGCCAAACTTCTTGTACAGAACCTACCTAACCTCTCAATTTGCACAACAACCCTTACAGACTCCCTCGAAATACATGAGACATTTATGCCTTATCCCTTTATTTGGATCCATATGTAAATATTAAGATAAACTAAGAGGTTAACTATTTGGATATCATTGTAAAACAAAAAGCAAATGTCACATATAAAACTGTAGATATATGTATGTAGAATATATTAAAGTTTAAGACTTTTCAGCCCGAATCATAATAAATAATAAATACTCACGAAATTGGCAAATATCAGAACAAGAGGTTATGTTATTAATGTGTTGCCAGTAATATGGTTGCATGGTGTCAATTGCGAGCGACGAAAAAATTGTTTAATATTTAATAAAAAAAATAAGGTTATTAGTTAGGGAGGGTGATATAAAGTTAAATTTCTTTTTTTTAATGAGTTTGATATGAAAAAAAATGAAATTGATAATTTTCATTATAATACAATAGAAGGTAGAAGATATACGTCCAATACCAGCTATGGCTAGAGAAGAAACTCTTTAAAAAAAAACTGCATACTAAAACGTCACGTTATTTGTGAAACTCAGATTCCTTTGGCCTCGGCTACAATTGGAGAGACTGGTAAAGCTCAGCGAGTGCGTGCTTCATGACTGGCAAATGATTATGATGATAATAAGTACTTTTATTATAAATAAAAATATGGATTGCTAATATTTTATTAGCAATATATTGTTTTAAACATTCAATATGTATATATAACAACATCATAAAATAACAGTTACAAATCGACGCTGGAAAGCAATCTTGCTATATATCAAAATAATAAATATTACAGAAGAGTTAAATATCACGTAAAATGTAATATTTAAACTAAAAGAAGTAAAGCTGCAAATTTATTGCACATTTATTAGAAAAATCCTAAAAAATGACCATGGTATCCTTATTTTGCGTATCGTATATTTTCGAGATATAGCAAAGTTGCTTTCCGACGTCGATTTACTTTTTATTTATCATATATATTCTGATTCTTTAAGATGAAAATATATCAACATTTTTATATTTTTGATCTTCATTTTTACACTTTAATTTGTAATGTATTGATATTTTTTATGTTGAAGAAAAAAATATATATGAAGATTATGATTGGCAACACTGTTTACAGTCGGTGTTGCCAACTCTCTTTCTTCCATTGACAGCGGCTGCCGACGGTAACCAAAAATGGTAGGTGTTTGTAATCCGTAAATACCGCCGCCATCTGAGCCCCCGAGTCGCTGACACTATTATCTTTTGCAGGCCAAACGCACCAAGAAGGTCGGAATCACCGGCAAGTACGGCACACGTTATGGTGCCTCCCTCCGTAAGATGGTTAAGAAGATGGAGGTCACCCAGCATGCCAAGTACACCTGCTCCTTCTGTGGCAAGGTAACAATATCGCTATCTAACTGAAATATTTTATTTATAAGCGCTACACATTATGTTTATCATAACATGATGGATCATATTAACATCTAAGCATTCAAGTGACAGCGATAGATCAACATGCAAAATTAAACTAAATGGAAACAAATTTTATTCGTACATCTCATAAATCATAAATAACTACGGTAATAAGCCTGATGTTGTAAGTGGTGTAAACATCTAATTAGATATTTAGTTTGTGCTCTACGACTAGTGTTTTTATATCTAGTATAATTTATTTTAGAACTAACATGTAGTATTTCGATCTCATGAGTGTTATTGATTTGTTCTTAGGAAGCCATGAAGCGTGCTTGCGTTGGCATCTGGTCTTGCCGTCGGTGCAAAAGGGTTGTTGCCGGAGGAGCCTGGGTATATGCAACAATCGCAGCCAGTTCTGTTCGCTCTGCTGTCAGACGTCTGCGTGAAAGTTTATAAACACCTAATAATTAAGTTTTTAAAATAAAAAAAGTTGAAGTCAATTTTGGTTTTTTAATTTATCAATATTATTGTTCTGTTTGTGTCCAAGTTTTTAGTTGAGTTATTTAGGTTGACAATTATTAACCTAACCCAGTAAATAACAAAGTGAGATTTCTTTTTTGTGAAAACCCACGGCATTGGATGCAAAGCTACAGTCGAGGATTTTTGTTGGATAGCATATTAGAAATTGGAATATTATGGACCAACATGTGGACACTGCGGTAAATACTGTCGAAAAATGTGTGGCTTGTAGGTAAAGCAACAATCTGCTATGATCGTGTGAACTGTGACTATACTTGATACTGAATAGGGTGTGATTTATCTATATTTGACAATCTTTTTTGAAACTTTATTTTGGTGAGTGGCGCTTTGGAATTTACTGTCGTACCATATTTATCCATCAAATAATTATAAAAAATTATATTAAAATCGAAATAATGATTCCAAGGCTTTTTAGCATTGATAAATAATAGAATTTATTATTGAAATGGGTTAAGATATATTCTGCATTATTCTTACTATCTGGATCAAGGGAGGGAAAGTATTTTATCTAATGCACCAAAATATATTTACACTTATGTACCTCCTGATATGAAAAAAAATCATATATTCACCTCTGGTTTTAGAGAAATGGTGATATCGGGGCAATATGGATACTGTTTTTGAGGTTTAATTAATTTCTCTGCGAGTGAGTGTTTTCCACCCTTACGTTTATTTATTTTTTTGTTTTTTCATAAAGAAAATGCGTGATTGGCATTACAAAATAACCCAGGTCTCCAATCACGCATAAAAATAATAACATATAACAGTAAAGAAAAGAATTATTAAAATATCTAGAAAATGGCTATATTTGCCATTGAATATATCTACCTATATATTCGGTGGTCCAAGTTGTTGAGTTGAGTCAATAGCTCTGGTTACTGGAGAGTTTCTAAGAGCACCTGTCTTCGCATTTGGCAGAAGAAAAAGTACACGCAAACAAGCTCGATGGTAGTGAGGTGGCGCCAATAAGGGCAACTCGCCCAGTACAAGGGGGTTATGTTCTGCACCAATCAACAGCTTGAAGAAGTGCTTTGCCAAGTAAATAAGTAAATTGCCAGGTAAAAAGGTACTTAAAAATAAAGCAAAGCTAGGTTCAAAAGGCAGAAACTATTTTACTGCCTTTGAGAATATGTTAGATCTTTGAATGGTCCGGAAATGGTAAGCAATATACAAATGCCTCAAGGAGAATGCCAAGTTTAGTGTAGTAATGTGGACCAGGTCGACAACCATTATTTCTTAAAATAGAAGACATCAGCTAGGAATGGATTATTGAAAGAGCAAATGCCTTGATGATGATGATGATTTCGTATGGCTTTTACTTTGCTATTCTTCACGTCCCCGTTGTTGTTGGAGTTTCCTCCGCCATTTCGGAGCACACCAAGAACAACATTAGTTGGC